>CM076573.1:180075038-180344190 GCA_034641835.2 Pinus albicaulis | reverse complement strand
ACTTTTAGATTGCTGCCCTGTGTTGACTTTTCTGGACATCGTTGACTTTTCTGGAGTTGACTTGGGTTGACTCGGTAGCTGATTGGAGGATTGTTGTGACACATTCTGGGTTGGCTGATCAAGGAGACTTTGCTGGTTGAAGCATCCTGTTGACCGCCGTAACGCACCATCACATTTTTTCTGTTTCTAGTTTGTCTTTTATAAGATCCACTTATATGTTCTATCAGAATTTTACTTAACTATTTGTGTGATTGCTGTAAGAAAAGTAAAGTTGCTTCAAGAATAGAACATCTACAAAAATTTACAATTTTCCAGCTTGTTCCTTTGCTCTTTTGGGACTTGGAAGTAGACAGGACAACCAAAGATCCTTAGTTGCCCAACTTCGAGCTTTTTGCTAGTGAAGACTTCTTGTTGTTTAGGGTACGGTGAGCAGATCTTTTTTGGACATAGATAATTGTGTTCACAACTTCTCTCCATAGAAACTTTGGCAATTTCTGATCATGCAACATAATTTGACCGCTTCCATGATAGTACTATTCTTTCTCTCGACCACACCATTTTGTTCTGGGTTATATGGTACAATGGTCTCTTTTTTGATTCTAGCTTCTTTACAAATCTCAATGAAATCATTGGAAGTGAACTTTCCTCCATTGTCAGATTTGAAGATTTTGATCTGCTTTCCAGTTTGTTTTTCTACTAGAGCTTTGTAATCTTTGAAAATGTTAAAACCTTGACTTGTATTTTTCGGAAAATAGGTCCATGTTTTCTGAGAAAAATCATCCACAAAGATAATATAATACAAGTAACCACCAAGAGAAGTTATAGGCTTCGTCCACATAAATCATAATGTACAAGATCCAATACCTCATTGGTTTTGCTTTTGCTTGGAGGGAATGGTCCCTTCACTCGCTTTCTGCTTGTGCACCCTTGGCAAACACCATCATGATCAGATCTGATTTCCAACATTCCAGAAACCAACTTTCTCACATGAGGTAATGCTTTGTAGTGCAAGTGAGCAAACCTTCGGTGCCAAAGTTCACTTTAATGATTGATGTCATGAATTAGTGCATGAATAGGTCTTCCGTTGATTTTGTATAGACCTTCACATCTAGATCCCAGAGTGAGGGCTTCTTTCATGTTGGATCTCGATGGCCAAGTGAGAACTTTACCATTTATGAAAGCAACTTTCATTCCTTTATCTTCTAAAGCTGACATGGACACAAGATTCTTCTGTAAACCAAGTACATGTAAAACTTCTTGAAGAGTCAAAGTTTTACCTTAGTATAGATGGAAAGAAACTAAACCAGATACCTTTATGGGATGTGTAGAGTTATCTCTAAGAATGATCTTGAAATCTGTCTCCTTCTCAACTAGATTAGAGAGTACTTCTTTGTAACCAGTAAAGTGCCTTGAAGCACCACGATCAACCAACGAGCTATCACAAGAATCTGCAAGAGATGAACTAGAAAGAGTAGAAACAAGAAAGTACTCTGATTGAGTCTCAGCTGCATTATTATCATACCTTTGGTTCTTTGAGGAACAATAGTTTCCTTTGCGAGCAGAAGGAGGTTCTCTTCTTCTTTTGTAATCAAGTTTGTTAGAACGATTGTTGAAGTTGGATTTTGATGCTCTTTTGTTTTCTGAATAGTCACGGGCATAGTGGCCATGTTTGCGACAATTGTAGCATTGGACCTTTGAAAAGTCTTTGGTCCATTGAGAGGAGATGTTGGGAGCAAGCTTTCTCGAATAATGAATTCCTATTCTTCCTTTCTTCTTCTTGCCTTGTACAACAAAGGCAATAGTTTCTCTTTCCTCATGCTTGGGAATTCTCCCTCTGGAAATCATTCTAGCTTCTTCTTGACCACACTTTCCCAGAAACTCATCAAATGTGGGAAACTTATCATTGTTGTTGATGGTAGTAATAAAAGTCTCCCAAGAAGAAGGAAGACCTCCAAGCGTAATCATCGCTAGTTCTTTGTTAGGAACAGTCTTCGCTAGAAGTTGACAACTGATCTTTCATTTTTGATATCCTCATGAAGCATGCTTGAATGGTCTGTTCATTTTATATTCTTGAGTTGATTCTTCAAGACAAGAATTTGACTCAAGTTGTTCACTTAACACATTCCAATCAGCTTGTCATACATTTCTTTGGATTTCTTCAGGTTGGCAACAAAAGTGATGAGGTGGTCTCCAAGAGAGTGAAGGATAATCTTTTTAGCCTTGACTTTTCCTTTCTTGAAACTGGATTTGATAGCAGCGTTGGAGTTTTCAGCTGGTTCTGCTATCTCTCCCTCAACATAGTCAAGAACATCATGTTCCTCAACAGTAATATCCAATTCGGCCTTCCGAGGGAAGAAGTTTGAAGCATCAACCAACTTCTCTTCATTCTTAAAGTAAGAGGAAGACATCTTGATCTGCTCAAAATTTCAACAACAAATAGAGAGGGACAACAAGAGATATATTAGGAGAAAATGGATTGGAAAAAGAGTGGACAACACTTGATACTTCAACAAAAAAATGAGTTGCAAATAAAGTGGACAACAAGAAAAAAATGAGTTGTAACTTGAGTGGACAACAAGTAGAAAAATGAGCTGTAAATGGAGTGGACAACAAGCAGAAAATGAGCTGTAAATGACAACAAACAAAAAATCACTTGTAAATGAAGTGGACAATAGGTAGAAAATGAGTTGTAAATGAACTAGACAACGAACAAAAAATGAGTTGTAAATGGACTGAACAACAAACAGAAAATGAGTTATAAATGAAGTGGACAAGAAGTAGAAAATGAGCTGTAAATGGAGTGGACAATGTTAAAATTTGGGTACCAGAGGACAAGTGGTTCCCTAAGGCTTTGATCTTTGGCCTAGGGAAAAGTGTCCAAAAGAATTTATTTTCTCCTAAAGTGACTTTATAAGTTGTAAAGTCAAATATAATTTTAAAGTGACTTTAATAAAGTCAATGTGAAATTAGAAAGTGAAAAGTGACTTTGGAAATAAATGACTAAGAGGGTCTTTATTAAAGTGGGGTGAATTAAAAAATAGAAAGTGAGATTTAAATGCACATTTAATCCCAACCCTAGATCTAAAGCTATCTCAGCCATTGGATTTAGAGATTCCCCAAAAGTCACTTAGGGTTAGGTTAAAGGAGGAAAAGAGGGAAAAAGATCATTCATTCTTTCATGAGCAGATTGAGAGAGGAGGAGAGAAAGCAAGGAGACATTTCTGAGCAATGAGAAGAAAGAGGGTAGTAGCAAGGAGATTCAGCAAATCTGTACAACAAACAAGAACATTGAAGTTCAAGGCAAGTGGCACGAATTTCGAGGGTGGAAAACAACATTTACTGCAGCACATTTTTCGAGGACCGTACAATAAGGAGGCACGAAAATCGAGGCCCGTACAACAGAGAGAGATAGAGAGAGAGCTATTTTTTTTTTCTGGAATCCGTACAACAGCTAATAGCACGGAAAACGAGGTCCGTACAGTAGCTGTACAACACGTAAATCGAGGCAGCAAATGGTACAATTTTCGAGGGAGGTCGTATAGCTGTTCCGACACTGTTTTCGGTGTTGTCCGTACATCATTTAAGGCTGTATTTTTCGCTGATATTTTTCAATTTGTATTTGGCACGAAAATTGAGGTGGAGTTTGTGCACGGTTTTCGAGATAAGTAAAAAACTGGTTGATGATATTTTTACTGTATTTTCTGTCTCACTGTAAAAGCAATATTCAGAAATAAAGAGAAGCTTTCGAACTGGTTTTCCCCAAGAGTTGTAGGGGGTTTTTCCAGGGTCATATTGACCAAAAATCAATGTGTCATTTTCTGTGTGTGTGGCTGATATATTTTCTGAGTTCTTATTTCTGCATTTTCCAGCACTTTGAAATTTCCAGAATTTGTGTTTTCAGAAATATTTATTATTTCCAGCTTGTTGAATGTATGGTTATGGGAATGGGCATTTAACTACATGGGAGTAATAAGGAGAAACTGATAACCGGGGTTGGGTCAAAATTTCTACATGGTATCAAAGCCAGGTTGGCTGAAAAGTGCAGTTTGGGACAGCAAAAGAAAAATGACAGCAAGCTTATATTTCACACAGAAAACTGAACCTTTACCACAGGAGTGAAATTTTCAGTTTGTTAGGACAACAAACATGTTTTTGGGCTTGTGAGGGTGGAGGATAGGTTGGATGGGCATAGCAACTACAGTACATGGAAGGAAAGAATGCAAAGCATATTTGAGGAGGCATAAGTCTGGGGTATAATGGTGCATACCCAACAACACCTTGTTAATGTGCCTACTGACGCTGTTCAGTTGACAGATTTTAATAAGAAGAATAACAAGGGAAAGAGACCGATTCTAGATGGTATTAAAGACCATGTCATTCCTCATGTGAGAGGAAAGAGACTTGCTCATGAGATGTGGACAGCCTTGACCAATCTCTACTAGAGTACCAATGAAAATAGAAAAATGGTCCTAAGGGAGAAGCTGAAGGCCATTACGATGGCAAAGACTGATAGTGTTACTGCATACCTCACAAAGATCACTAATGTGAGAGATGAGTTGGCAACAGAGCCAGGTATTCCAGAGCGAGACCCAGCATCCCTTCCATATCGATTAATCAAGCACCAGCAGATCCAGTGCCAGCAGCCAGGGCCAGCACGGGAGACCCTTCCCACTTGGGAGAGGTTGTGGGATGATTGCATACAGAGTGAAATCAGGAAGAACCAGCTTGGGGCAGCCAAACCAGTTGAGGATGACAATGTAGCACTGTTAGCAGGAGGCAAGAAAGGCAAGGGAAAGAAGCAAGCTTCCACAAGTGGTGGTGGGGGCAAAGGCAAAGGTAAAGGTAAGCAGGTGAATACGCAGAAGGACTATTCCAAGGTGAAGCGTTGGAATTGTCAAAAGAGGGGACACAATGAAGTTGTTTGTCTGGAGAAGAAGAAGAAGGGAAATAACAAGGCCATGGCATCATCAATAGCAGTAGAGGACTTTTCAAAGAGCTTTGACCGAGAGTTTGGGTTCATTGCTTGCGAGTCCACTAGTGCAGGATCACCTGCCACAGAGGTTGAGAAGGAGTGTGCATTTCCCTCCACTAGCGGGGCATCTTCAGGTATTTGGTATGTTGACAATGGGGCTTCACGTCATATGACAGGAGTCTGTGAGTACTTCCTAGAGCTTTCAGAGAGTGGCACTGATATAGGGGTAGTACTTGGAGATGACAACATTGTTAGAGCAGTCGGTGTGGGGACATTGACATTTGATAGGGAACCCAAACCTCCCTTGAAAGTGTCGGATGTTCTATATGTGCCAGGGATGAGGAAGAACCTTATATCTGTCTCAGCATTGGAGGACAGAGGGTATGTGGTATTGTTCAGGAGAGGACAGGTGCTTATATATCCCAGGGGTGCTCCAGCTGATTCAGCTAGAGTGATTGGTGTACGCCATACAAAGGTGTACAAGTTTGCGTTTCAGCCCCTTTTGGCATTGAGCAGTAGTACCAACAACAGAGCTAATAGTTCAGAGCTGTGCGAGATTTGGCACTGCAGGGTGGGGCACATGCATCATGGGGCCTTGAGGACATTGCGGGAGATCACTACAGGTGTGCCAGATTTCAGTTTTGATTACATTAATACATGCAGAGGATGTGTTATGGGGAAGTTTGCCAAATCCCCTTTTCTCAGCAGTGACAAAAGATCGACTGAGATTCTTGATTTGATTCATACCGATGTGAGCGGTCGGATGTCTCATGTTTCCTTGAGTGGATATGAGTACTATGTTTTATTCATTGATGATCACTCTAGGAAGACCTGAATTTATTTCTTGAAGACCAAGAGTGAGGTTTCAAGCAGTTTTAGGAGTTCAGAGCTCTTGTGGAGACTTAGACAGGTTGGAAGATCAAGTCCCTCAGGTCAGACAATGGAGGTGAGTACGCCCTTGGTGAGTTTGTTGATTATTGTGCAGAGGCAGGCATCAGGAGGGAGTTCATAGTTCCTTACAACCCCCAGCAGAACGAGGTTGCGGAGAGGAAGAACAGATCCATCGTTGGGGCTGCCAAAGCCGTGCTACATGATCAGGGGTTACCATTGTTTTTGTGGGCAGAGGCTTACAACAATGTTGTGTATTTGCAGAACAAGAGTCCACATCGTGCCTTGGGGCATGTGACTCCGGAGGAGGCTTTTCTGGGAAGAAGCCTGATGTTGGTCACTTCCGTATCTTTGGGTGTATTGCATACTCCTACGTACCCAAGGAGAAGAGGACCAAGATAGAGCCCACTGCAGAGAAGGGCATCTTTGTGGGCTACAGTGAGACCTCGAAAGCCTTTCAAATTTATATTCCTGCACAGAGGAGAGTTGTTCAGGCAAGATGTGAAGTTTGAGGAGGACAGGGCTTTCAGGAGGTCACGGGAGTTTTGGATTCACCAGACTCTCTGGAGCAGCTGAGTCAGTCACAGGTATCCAGTGGGCAGGGATCAGGAGGTACATTGATTAGGGTGTCAGGTCCATCAGTGAGCAGTGGTTCACAGAGTTAGAGGGGTGGTGCTTCGTGCAGCATGCAGAGCAGTCCGCAGAGCAGTTCACTAGGTAGTCCACTGATGGACAGTTCACACGGTACTTCAACATCTACATGTATAGGTTCAGGCAGGAGGACAACAGACAGACATTTAGGAGTTCAGGCTTCTGATGAGGATAAGGAGTTTCACTCTTCGGTGGGAAAAGTGTGCTCAGGGAAGAGGAAGCCCAAGTGGCTTCAGGATACCTTGAGAGAGGCCACATCTGTTGTTGGGCCGAAGAGACCGGTCAGAGAGAGCAGACCACTTGAGCAGTTCTGTAGCTATATGGCAATGGTTGCCAACATTGTTGACTTTGAGCCTTCTAGCTATGAGGAAGCAGCTAGCCAGCAGGTCTGGAGAGAGGCCATGCAGGAGGAGTATTCTTCTATCATGAAGAATGATGTTTGGGAAGTGGTGCCGAGGCTTGAGGGCAAATCCGTGGTTACTTCCAGATGGCTTTACAAAGTAAAGCACGTTGCAGATGGCAACATCGAGAAGTTCAAGGCTAGGTTTGTGGCTAGAGGGTTCTCCCAGGTAGAGGGAGTAGATTATGAGGAGACCTTCGCTCTCGTGGCTCGATATACTTCCATTCACTCCATTATATCCATAGCAGCAGAGATGGGTTGGAAGATCCACCGATGGATGTGAAGACCGCATTTCTCAATGGCTTCATACAGGAGGAGGATTACATTGAGCAGCCGTAGGGCTTTGAGGTAGATGGGAAGGAGTCCCATGTATGCAGACTGAAGAAGGCCCTTTATGGTCTGAAGCAAGCTCCTAGAGCTTGGTACTCCAGGATTGATACTTACTTGCAGGAGATGGGTTTCACAAAGAGTGATGCAGATTCGAACCTATACTTTATTGTGATAGGTGAGGAGCCTCTCATTCTGGTGCTGTATGTGGATGACTTGGTCATTACGGGTGCAGAGAGACTCATAGAGGGCTGCAAGAGAGATATTGCTCCGGAGTTCGAGATGAAGGACATTGGCTTGATGCATTATTTTTTGGGTGTGGCAGGAGGAGGGGCATTTCTTCTTGGGACAGGGGAACTATATTGTGGAAATCCTTAGCAGATTCCGCATGGAGGATTGTAGACCCATGTCGACACCTACGATCACTAACTGGAAGAAGCTTCACGCTTCAGATTTTGAGTTGGTGGATCCCACATTGTATAGACAGCTGATTGGTTCCTTGATGTATTTGGTCAACACTAGACCAGATATATGTTGTGCAGTGAACACGATGAGCCAGTTCATGTGTGAGCCTAGGAGAGTGCATTGGGTTGCTGCAAAACTCATTTTGTGGTACTTGCAGGGGACAGTGGATTATGGTCTGGATTATAGATAGGGAGATGGAGTGAGATTGGCAGGGTACATGATTCTGATTGGGCAGGTTGTGCTTCTGATAGGAAGAGCACTTCAGGGTGTTGTTTTGGGTTGGGTTCGATAGTTGTGTCGTGGTTAAGCTGAAAGCAACAATCAGTAGCATTGAGTTAGGTGGAAGCAGAGTACATGGCAGCCAGTCTAGCTAGTTGTGAGGCCATATGGCTTCGCAAGATGTTGTTTGGCTTATTTGGTCAACCGTTGAGACCTTCAGCGATTTACTGTGATAATCAGAGTTGCATTAATCTCACGGAGAATCTAGTATTTCATAACAGGTCAAAGCATATCGGGATCAAATATCATTTCATCAGAGACTATGTTCAGAAGGGGAGTTGTGAAGCTTGAGTATATTCCCACAGATGAGCAGGTAGCAAATACATTCACCAAAGCCTTACCACAGGGCAAGCATGTCTACTTCAGAGACAAGATGGGTGTGGTGAGGAACACTTTTCTCGGTAAGAGGGAGTGTTAAAATTTGGGTACCAGAGGACAAGTTGTTCCCTAAGGCTTTGATCTTTGGCCTAGGGAAAAGTGTCCAAAAGAATTTAACTTTCTCCTAAAGTGACTTTATAAGTTGTAAAGTCAAATCTAATTTTAAAGTGACTTTAATAAAGTCAATGTGAAATTAGAAAGCGAAAAGTGACTTTGGAAATAAATGACTAAGAGGGTCTTTATTAAAGTGGGTTGAATTAAAAAATAGAAAGTGAGATTTAAATGCACATTTAATCTCAGTCCTAGATCTAAAGCTATCTCAGCCATTGGATTTAGGGATTCCCCAAAAGTCACTTAGAGTTAAGTTAAAGGAGGAAAAGAGGGAAAAGGATCATTCATTATTTCATGAGCAGATTGAGAGAGGAGGAGGGAAAACAAGGAGACATTTCTGAGCAGTGAGAAGAAAGAGGGTAGCATCAAGGAGATTCAACAAATCCGTATAGCAAGCAACAACATCGAAGTTCAAGGCAAGTGGCACGAATTTCGAGGGTGGAAAAACAACATTTATTGCAGCATGTTTTTCGAGGACCGTACAACATCAAGGAGGCACAAAATTCGAGGTTCGTACATCAGAGAGAGAGAGATTTTTTTTTTCTAAATCTTTGTGTTCTTGTGTCTAGAATCCGTACAACAGCTAACATCACGGAAAATGAGGTTTGTACAACAGTTGTACAACACGGAAATCGAGGCAACAAGTGGCACAATTTTTGAGGGAGGCCATACAGCTGTTCCAACATTGTTTCGGTGATGTTTGTACAACATTTAAGGTTGTACTTTCTGTTGATATTTTTCTGTTTGTATTTGGCACGAAAATCGAGGTGGAGTTTGTGCACGGTTTTCGAGATAAGTAAAATACTGGTTATTATTATTATTTTTATTTCACTGTAAAAGCAATATTCATAAATGAAGAGAAGCTTTCAAACTGGTTTTCCCCAAGAGTTGTAGGGGGTTTTTGCAGGGTCATATTGACCAAAAATCAACATGTCATTTTCTGTGTGTGGCTGATATATTTTATGAGTTTTTATTTCTGTATTTTCAAGCACTTTGAAATTTCCAGAATTTGTGTTTTCAGAAATATTTATTATTTCCAGCGTGTTGAACGTATGGTTATGGGAATGGGCATTTAACTACATGGGAGTAATAAGGAGAAACTGATAACTAGGGTTGGGTCAAAATTTCTACAGACAACAAGCAGAAAATGAGTTTTAAATGGAGTGGACAACACGTGATATCTTAACAGAAAATAGACTACAAAGAGAAGGAACAAGAAGAGATTTTCCAACAGAAAATGGGCTGGAGCAACACTAGTCTTCTTGAGCTTGTCTTCACCAAAGCTTTGATAGCATGTTAAAAGTCAGAGGTTCTATGCTATTACAATCACTGAAATCCAAAACTTCTTTATGCTGCAATATAAGTTAAGTAATTGTAGATAAAACATAAACCATATAAACCGTATGCACAATAGAAGACAACCAAGAAATCAATGAGACACAAAGAAGTTAGGTCAATGATCAAGGAAAAACCCACAAGGGGAAAACCCAACCAAATTCTTCTTCTATTAGAAATCAATTGTTCAACAAAGATACAATATTACAAATTACAACAAGAGAATGAAGAAGTTCACCCAAATATGAAGAAGATCTTTGATAGTAGTAGCTGATCCAAACACTGAATCACTTTGACTCTCCAAGATCTGCTCTTGCTCTTCGAGACTAACTAGGCTCGCGACTTCCTTTGGTTGCCCAACAAGGCCAAACAAAACTCCTTTACAACCATAGAAACCATAGACAACTTTCTCATAGGCTCGGCTAAGTCCCCAACCTCCATGACCTTGCTTCAATAGACTTCGACTGCTCTCTTTAGCTCTGTCTTCTTTTAGGGTGTATGACTAGGTCACATTAGCCTCCTTTCTCCATAATATGAAGTCCTTCTCAACATGTGATTAACCTCTCCTTTGGCTCCATATTTATACTTTTCTATAGGTCATTTAGGGAACCCCTTGGTCCATTAAGGTGTTGCCCACTCAACTTCTTAAGATTAAATTAGAATATGAAATTCATTATCTTGGGTTCTAAGCCCACTCCATTGGGTCAAAACCACAAACTTGGGTACTTTTCCCACAAAGTCTCTTTTTGTGGGTTTTCTCCACTCGAAAATACCTTCCTAGCTATCCAAATTTCAGAACTCCCTCTTAGTGGGGAAGGCATTTTCACCACTACCTGAAAGTGGCCCTACCTTCGAATCTAATTCGCAACCATGTCCTTCTTGGAGACTTGAATCTTCGAAGATAACATACTCCTTGAAATCTCGAGCTCCATGCTTTTCCTTGCATGTCCATGACTTTCCTTGCATGTGCCACATCTTCTTTTAACATGATCACGACTTTCCTTGCATGGTTCATGACTATCCTTGCATGTACCATGACTTTCCACGCGTGCACCATGATTATCGTCGCATGGTCTATGACTTTCCTTACATTGCCATGACTATCCTTGCATGGCCTGGAAGACTACACTCTCTCGCTTGAATCCTGAAGGTTAGACTTCCACTAGGCGACTGACTCTCCTTTGCAGTCTCCCTTTGAAGACAGACTCCCTTTGAGCCTACACAACCTCCCCTTGACTCACTTTGCTTTCCCTTTCAGAAAGTGCTGCCATTGACCTTGTGTCCTTTCAAGGTTAGTCTCGAGCTGCGGTTGAACACTAGGCCTAGCCCACTCGAGATCCTCCTAGGTCAAACACCTCATATGGACATGGCTCCATTGTGGGATGTGCAACTCTGCAACCCAATGAAGATACTATCTCACGATCAACCTGCGATGCACAAAGAGCTACCTCGTCCATGCCAAAGCACTACTTGCCAAGGCAACTGAACTACCTCAACCTACTTTGACAAGTCAATGAAAGTCCATCATCAACAACCTGCCACACAACATATTGTTGTGCACCAAGTTATTCAATCCACCAGAACTCCCATCTTGCCTCGTCACCAAACAAGTCATGACCAAATCTCCTTGTTCTTTGTTGAATCTTCTGCTCCATGTCTTACCAAGTCACATGGCTGTGAAAATTTCTGAGCACAGAAATTCTACTGCTAAATATTGATTTACTTCTCTTACTTGATCATTTAATGAACATCACGCACATATGACAAAGGACACACATTTCTTGGACAAATGTCCCCAAAAAAACCCAATGCGAGAAAATTGGTGCAACAGATATGAGGGTTTATTATTATTAAGCAACAATTTCTGATTACATCTAGGGTGCCACAAACTAGCTCATCCAACAGAGAAAACCTCAGCTATAGAGAAAAATGTGAGATATACCTCACTCTTGCAAGTCCCAACTGATCCGGATGAGCAACTAGTGAAACCTTAGATAGCTCTGCGCAGTCTCTACGCTGCCACTGCGTAAGGCTGCGTGGCCCTGGCTGAGGGACTGCGTCACCCTAGGTCTGCGTTGAGCAGCTTCTTTCGGATCTGGTTTTAGCCCTACCGGCTTAGAAACCCCACCTTCTAGTGAATTTAGACTTTTCCTTGGAGGTTCTGCGCTGCCCCTGCGTGATCCTTGCGTGGGCCCGCGTCACCCTCTTTAGGGATTGCATCACACCCTCTACTGGTTGCGCTGCCTCCACTGTGTCTCTGCTGCCCTTGCTATGCGTTTTACTCTTGGTCCTCCTGACAAATCACTCCATCTGCCCCTCACTGCTTCCCTGAATCACTCAGATCTAATGTTCATTCGAGCATTGCTCTGTCAGAAGAATTCGATCTCTTAGACTCATTATGTGTGTCCTCCAACTGACCCCAAGCCCTTCCTTTATACTTTTCTCGTTGACACATCAACGACCGTGATCTAATCGCTAATCAACGACTAAGATTAGAAGTAGCTTGATCCACATCACTTAGAATGTTCTCATCACATATGTAAATTAATTTGCTTTAATTTTCCTAAGTTAGACTTAGGGTCCTTATTAAAAATTTTAATTATTTGAATAACTTTTACACTAGATGGAATTTCTCCAAACACTTTCTGGGTCTTGGAGATCTCATGTGTTCTAGCCCCTCCTCAAAGTTTCAAAGCTAGAGCACATCCGATGCTACCCTAAAATCTCAACACTCCCTCTTAGCGAGGAGTGTGCTCTAGCAATACTTCCACACTTAAGCATTGCCCTAATCTCTGGCATCGGTCTCCGCACTAATGCTTGGTCTGCTGCCCTTCATCCACTGCACTGCTGCTCTCTATACTGCTGCCCATGTCACTGTCACTGACATTGCCACATCTGTACTGTAGCTCCCTCTCAAATTGTTGCATCATCCTGCCAACTGCTGCACTGCAACTTAGTTGCTGAGAAGTAACCAATTGAAGGACCACCACCCAATCACTGGCAGACAAGTCAGTCGAGTTGCATCTCATCACTGAAGCACCCTCAACTGCTGTGATGCGTTGTCTTTCTAAAGCCTCTGTGTTGCTGCTGCTTTGCACTGTGTTAGCATTTCCCCTCTGTGCTGTTGAAGTCCCATCAACCTCTGCGTTGCTGCTGCCTCTGCACTGCGCTGCTCTACTCTCCAGTGTCCCAACACTGCCTTTGCCTCTCATGATCTTCTGCACCCACTGCTCTAGTCATCATGCTACTGTCTTAAGGCCCCTGTAGCTCGTATGTGATCCAAGAGTTTGGGCACCTCAAGGATCCTGTCTTCACCGTCTATAGCTCACTCTACAGATCTATGTCACCCCACCTCTTCTCTCGAGGCACATGAGCACTCATGGCCACATCATCCTCACTACCACTGTCCCTTCTAGCTGCTGCTGCCTTGGAATTTGAAGATTCCTTGTCTTTACTCTTAGGACAAGTGCTGGCGAAGTGTCCAAGTTTGCCACATCTGAAGCACTAGACCTTGGATAGGTCCTTTTTCTTCCCTTGTTGCCACTGTCCCTTTGATGCTAGGGCCGCATCCTCCTCCTCCCCCTCCTTCTTCACCTTGACACCTCCACTGCTAAATTCCTTCTTGGTCACCCTCTGGATCTCCATCTGTCGTAGGATAGCCCACGTGTCACCCCAATTTGGGAGTTGTGCTCTGCCCAAAATGCTTTGGAAAAAGCGCTCCCACTCATCAGTGACTGTATTTAGGGCAGTCCTCACCAAGAGCCCTTCATCCAGAGTTGGCCCCATGGCAATCAGCTGATCTCGGATCGTCTGCAATTTGGAGAGGAAGGGATTGATCTCCTCTCCCTTGTGCATCTGGAACATCCTCATCTGGTTCTCTAGAAGCATCTTCTGTTGGACGGAGCTACCTTGATACAACGTGGTCAAAGCTGTCCACATCTCATGTGCCGTCCTCTTCTCGGCGATGCGTGGGACGATGTGATCCTTCACCCCATCCATGATCAAGCGCTTTGCTCACGCCTGATTTTCGTTGAACTTCTTCAGAGCGTCCGCATCGGTTGGCATAGCTAGGACATTTTTCGCGTGGTCTCTGATACTGTACTCCTCCAGGACTGTTAGGATTCTGGCCTTCTAGATCGCAAAGTTGGACACATTGTCCAACCTATCCCGATCTCTCAGTCCGTACGAGGCCATCTTTGCTCAAAAACTGTCGAAGCGGGTACTCTTCTCCCTTCTTTTGCTACTGCACTCAACAGAAGGCCGAATCTGGGTTTCTTGGCGATAGAAACCCTCTAGAGTAGCTGCTCCCTCTGACAACTGATTTCTCTCTTAGAAATCCTTCACCAAATCTACTGAATCAGTCCTCTACGATCACCCGCCTGATCGAATCTCAGATTTCTTTGGCACAAATCTGCTGAGAGATTGTTCTCCTCACTTTGTCACCTTTGCTAGGCACTGTTCTGCATTGATAGAACCAATGCCCCACCAACAACTTTTGAAGATTGGAAGCTGCACTTCCAGCCTCGACAAATTGCACAACGTCTCTCCCTCTTGGACTGCGTCAACCTCTTGGTGTTGCGTCAGCCGCTGCGTGAGCACACTGGCTCTGCGTTAGCCTCTGCGTGAGCACACTGACTTTGCCTCACCCTTGCAGTGTCTATGCTATCCCTTTGGTGCTGCGCTGCCTTCTCCCGGATCAGTGATGCTTCAGCTGCCCTTCCTGCAGTAAATATCTTCAGCCCCTTTGCTAATGGTTTAGCTTGATTTGCAATGCTTTGATACCATGTGAAAATTTTTGAGCACATAAATCCTACTACTAAATATTGATTTACTTCTCCTACTTGATTTATTATACACAAGTTATTTAACTGAAATATTTAGAAAAACTTCGAAGTAAACACAACTAGCAGCCTACACAAATACAGAGCATTTACTGAACATCACGCACATATGACAAAGGACACACAAAATTTTCGGACAAATGTCCCCGGAAAAACCCAATGCAGGAAAACCGGTGCAGCAGATATGAGGGTTTATTATTATTAAGCAACAGTTTCTGAGTACGTCTAGGGTGCCACAAATCGGCTCATCCAATAGAGAAAACCTTGACTATAGAGAAAAATGTGAGATATACCTCACTCTCGGAAGTCTCGGCTGATCTGGATGAGAAACTGGTGAAACCCCAACTAGCTCTGCGTAGTCTCTACGCTGCCACTGCATAAAGCTGCGTGGCCCTGGATGAGGGATTGCGTCACCCTAGCTCTGCGCTGTTCAGCTTCTCTTGGATCTGGTTTCAGCCCTGCCATCTTAGAAACCCCAACTTCTAGTGAATTTCAGACTTTTCCTTGGAGGCTCTACGCTGCCCCTGTGTGGGCCTACGTCACCCTTTCTAGGGACTGCCTTACACCCTCTGCTGGCTGCACTGCCTCCACTGCGTCTCTGTTGCCCTTGCTTTACTTTGTACTCTCGGTTCTCCTGACCAATCACTGCATCTGCGCCTCACTACTTTTCTGAATCACTTAGATTTGATCTTCATTTGAGCACTGCTGCGTCAGAAGAATTCGATCTCTTAGACTTACTATGTGTGTCGTCCAACTGACCCCAAGCCCTTCCTTTATACTTTTCTCATTGACACATCAACGACCGTGATCTAATCTCTAATCAACGACTAAGATTAGAAGTAGCTTGATCCACGTCACTTAGAATGTTCTCATCACGTGTAAATTAATTCACTTCAATTTTCCTAAGTTAGACTTAGGGTCCTCATTAAAAAATTTAATTATTTGAATAACTTTTACACTAGAGGGAATTTCTCCAAACGCTTTATGGGTCTTGGAGATCTCATGTGTTTCAACCCCTCCACAAAGTTTCAGAGCTAGAGCACATCCGATGCTACCCTGAAATCTCAACATTGGCAACATTGCTGCTTCTCGCAATAGTCTCATAGCTCCCTCCAAGAGATGACACCTGTGCACACTTTGATCTAGTTGCCCTTCAAAGTTGCTCTGATACCATGTTGAAATTTCCATGCACCCTATGTCTGGTCTATGCCCTAGCTAAGAACATAAACACATTAGAGATGCCCAACTTTAAATAACTTTGCACAACAGAATATAACAAGCAGCATATCAATATCAGTACATAATATTTATGGCCCAAAACACGTTCCTTATTAGTCCATCAATAAGAAAACCTTAGGGCTCCCATACTAGGGATCATGGCTCTTTACAAACTCTAGTACAATGCTAATATAAATAGTCAGTCCTTTGACCAATACAAAAAGGGCTGAGGCCTAGTCCATCAGGCTCTCATCTGCCCTCATACAAAGAATATACAAATGTACTTATTTCTTGTTGCTGTCCTTGGTAACTAGCCCTTTCAGTCCTCTCCAGTCCACAAGATCTGTTCCTTTAGACCTTGTTCACCTGCTGTAGCTCTCAACCTTCCTTCGTTGCTATAGCCTTGTAACAACTCAACCAATCCTTTTACACCTTCATCAACCCTGTGGCCAACCACTTGACTGCCCTCGGCCTGCTCCTTTACTTTTGTCCAACCGATCTGGGCACTTTCTAGACCTCATTTGTCCTTTTGTAGGTCTCGACCTACTTTATAACCACATCCAGCCTACTGTCAACACCTTGGCCTATTATTTGGGTTGCAGCCAACCCTTAACAGGCCCTCCTTATCTCAGAGTCTGCCTTGCAACCCTTCCAGCTGATCTCGGTCCCTTTCTCCGGAAGATCCTCGATCTACTTTAACCTTCAAACAAACCTCTTCTTGCATGAATCAAACTCGACCCTTTCCTCTTAGCAGTAGCTGGCTTTACAAAACCTACAAACTACTTGCGGATTGCTAGACTTGCCTCGACCTTCATTCCTAGGCATTGGCCTTCCAAAGCTGCCTTCCACAGGCCTGCGGCTTCCTTTCACTGTCCAACAAGCCCTAGCACAACTCCTTTACAACTTTCTCCTAGGCTCGGCTAGGTCTCCAACCTCCTCGGCCTTGCTTCGACAGACTTCAACTGCTCTCTTTAGCTCTCCGTCTTCTTTTAGGGTTTGCGACTAGGTCACATTAGCCTCCTTTCTCCACCAGATGAAGTCCTTCTCAACTTGTGTTTAGCCTCTCTTTTGGCTCCATATTTATACTTTTCTATAGGTCATTTAGGGAACCCCTGTTGAGATTTTGTGTATTTGGGGTAGCATCAGTTGTGCTCTAGGTCCCAAATTTTGAGGAAGGACTAGAGTTCCCCTCATCTACAAGACTCAGAATTGGATTTGGGAAATTTCATCTGGTTTAGGAGATATTAAATTAATTAATTATTTTAATGTATTTCCTAAGTTAAAACTTAGGAAAATAGAATAATTAAAGTGAATTTAATTAAACATGTGATGAAATTGTCTTAAATCACACGGATCAAACTTTCTTTTAATCTTAGCCATTGATTAAAGATTTAATCTTGGCCGTTGATTTGTCAACGGTAAAAGTAAAAGAAAAGGCTTGGGGTCATTTGTAAAGACACATAGAGTCAGAGCACTGAAGCTTAGCTGAGATTCTAGGGTGGGGTTGCTAAGAATTCCCATAAGTGTTTTAGTTGCAGAGAGGGGAATTTAGACCAAGGGGATGATCTGATCTCGGGGTCTAGAATACATAAGAAGCAGAGGAGATCAGCAAGGACAACGCAAAGAAAGGTAGCAGCAACAGCAGCAGGAGCAGCGACAGCTGCAGACGGCAGCAGCAACAATAGCAGCAACAGACAACAGCAGCAGACGACAGCAGCAGCAATAGCAGCAGTGTCTTTTAGGGGCAGATCTGGGGTTTCTAGGCCTAGATCTGTCTGAGTTCTGTAAATCCCATTTGAGGGTGTGGATCAGTCAGTATTTTTGGTATTAGATCAGCCAGGTGCTGCAGATCTAGAGTTTTCTCTGTAGGGTTTTCCAGATCTGGAACTCAGAGTTGTGTATTCAGAAATATTCTTAATAATAGAACCCTCCAGCAGCCAAAGACCGGTTTTCCCACATTGGGTTTTCCGGGGACAGTTTGTCCAGAAATAACTGTGTCACTTTGTCTATGTGTGCATGTGCTTATTCTAGATCTGAATTGGTAAAGATCTGTTATGTGTTTTGCTTTAATGTTAACTTGAATTTATTCAGTTGATAACTTGTATAAGTAGGAGAAGCTTAACCGGGTTAACAGAAATAAGTTCTGCATAAGAATTAAGGTCGAAGAGAATTTCTATGGGGTGATCGAGCAATTCTAGGATCTGGGGTGACTAGTGAGCATCGAAGGATCTGTTCACGAACGGTGAAGCGACGAGAAAAGTAGTTTGAAGGAGCATAGTTTTGGGAGGAGATTCACGTAGAGGGAAGGGTGATGATGTCCGGCGTTGTGTCTAGCAAGCCCACGCAATTCTTTTGTGCAAGGCGGCTCAGAAACAACGGTAGTTGGGTCTGAAGCCACGAGTATAGATTCGAGATTTGAATCTAGCTGAATCCCGGAAAAAGTTTGCAGAAAAGTTGCAGAAATTCAAAAGAGCTGGTGGGGTTAAACTTCTGAAGTTTTCAGATTTTTAACCTTAGCACAAGTGACAAAGTTTGGGAAGAGATCAGCTTCTCAGAGAATTTCTTGCCAAAGGAAACTTGCTGTTTGATTAGAGGATCAAAGAAGAAGCTGAATCATAGTTGATTTGGTAGATTTAGTTGATTTGGTAGATTTCCAAGGAGGGAAATCAAGTGTCAGAGGGAGCAGAGGGTTCCCAGTTCGAAAAGGACCCTAGATCCAAGATCTCTAGCATAGAGAAGAGGAGCTTCGACACATTTTGAGAAGATGGCTCCTCATGGACTGCGTGATCAGGATAGGCTAGAGGGCGTCTCAAACTTTTCGGTATGGAAAGCTAGAATCTTGATTGTCCTAGAGGCATATGGTCTAAGAGACCATGCAGAATAAACCTTGGCTACATCGACAGATGCGGATCTCTTACGGAAGCATAGAGAAGCTGCTGGGCATGCCAAGTGACTGATAATGGATAGTATCAAGGACCATATTGTATCACACATAGGCTTTGACTTCCCTATATGAGGGAAAGTCTGTCCAAAGGAAGATGTTGTTGGAGGCCCAAATGAGGTCATTCATGATGACCAAGGGAGAAGACATCGAGAATTTCCTCTTCAGATTGCAGTCAATCAGGGATCAGCTGACTGCAATGGGTGCAACCGTAGATGATGCAACGATAGTCAGGACTGCCCTCAATGCAGTCACGGATGAGTGGGAAACCTTTGTCCAAAGTATCTTGGGTGGAGTAGACCTCCCAGATTGGGACAACTTGTGGTCGACCCTGCGGCAAGAAGAACTACACAGATTCACCAAGAAGCAGCACAACCCTGCGTTGAGCAAAGTAAAGAAAGAAGAGGAGGAAGATGCAGCCTTGGCATCGAAGAAACAGCCGAAGAAGAAGAAGGATCTTTCTAAGATCAAGTGCTTCCAGTGTGACGAAATGGGACATTTTGCCAGCCATTGTCTAGAAAAGAAGAAGGACAAGGAAGCATCTTCTTCCAAATCAACGGTAGCAGATGATGGGTCAGCAGATGATGTAGCCATGAGTGCTCATGAGCCACAGAGGTGGGGTGACATGGACATGTAGAGGAGCTACATAGAAGTAAGGCGGGATCCTTGAGCAGCTCATCTCTTGGATCACAAGCGAGCTACGACAGCCTTAAGACAGTAACGAGACAAATGGAGCATTGGGTGCATAGATCACAGATGAAGCAGAGGCAGAGACAGATTTGGAGGCTGGGAGAAGCAACGTAGAGCATAGTAGCAGCAGCGTAGAAGCAGTAGCAGCGCAGAGGCTGATGTGACTTCAGCAGCGCAGTGCAGTACTGCTTACGCAGTGCAAAGCTGCAGCAACACAGAGAGCTTTAGAAGGACAATGCAATGCAGCAACAGTGTGATAGATTTCAACAAAAGGAGCTGATATGACTTCAGTAGTGCAGAGGTAGTCTGATTACGCTAGCAGAGTTGTAGCTGTGCATCGTTCTTTAGATGCCAACACAGATCTGTAGCCTATGGAGCTTCAGGGACGAGGATGCAACCCATCTGAGTTGTCTGTCAAAGATTGGGTAGGAGATTCAGTTGTTACTCTCAACAACTGAAGTTGCAGTGCAGCAGATGAGCAGTGGTAGTGCTATGAGCAGCACAGATGCAACATATTGAGAGGGAGCTGCAGTACAATGGTTGCAGAGTCATGGGAAGCAGTACAGAATGGCAGCAGCACTGCAGAGTTGAGTGGCAGGAGGCCAAGCTTCAACAACACAAAACCAGTGCCCAAATTCATGTAATGCATAAGTGTGATGTATTGCTAGAGCACACCCTTGATGCTAAGAGGGAGTGTTGAGATTTTGTGTATTTGGGGTAGCACCAGTTGTGCTCTAGGTCCCAAATTTTGAGGAAGGACTAGAGTTCACTTGATCTACAAGACCCATAAATAGATTTGGGAAATTTCATCTGGTTTAGGAGATATCAAATTAATTAATTATTTTAATGTATTTCCTAAGTTAAAACTTAGGAAAATAAAATAATTAAAGTGAATTTAATTAAACATGTGATGAAATTGTCTTAAGTCACATGGATTAAGCTTTATTTTAATCTTAGCCATTGATTAAAGATTTAATTTTGGCCGTTGATTTGTCAACGAGAAAAGTATAAAGGAAAGGCTTGGGGTCATTTGTAAAGACACATAGAGGCAGAGCACTGAAGCTAAGTTGAGATTCTAGGGCGGGGTTGCTAAGAATTCTCAGAAGTGTTTCAGTTGCAGAGAGGGGAATTTAGACCGAGGGGATGATCTGATCCCGGGGTCTAGAATACATAAGAAGCAGAGAAGAGATCAGTGAGGACAGTGCAGAGAAAGGCAACAGCAACAACAACAGACGGTAGCAGCAGCAACAACAACGACAACAACAAACAGCAGCCACAGACAGTGGTAGCCGCAGCAGACGACAACAGTGGCAGACAACAGCAGCAGCAGCAGCAGTGTCTTTCAGGGGTAGATCTGGGGTTTCTAGGATCTGGCCGAGTTCTGTAAATCCCATTTGAGGGTGTGGATCAGTTAGTATTTTTGGTCTTAGATCAGCTAGGTGCTGTAGATCTAGAGTTTTCTCTATAGGGCTTTCCAGATCTGGAACCCAGAGTTGTGTATTCAGAAATATTCTTAATAATAGAACCCTCCAGCAACCAGAGACTGGTTTTCCCACATTGGGTTTTTCCGGGGACAGTTTGTCCAGAAATAACTGTCACTTTGTCTATGTGTGCATGTGTTTATTCTAGATCTGAATTGGTAGAGATCTGTTATGTGTTTTGCTTTGATGTTAACTTGAATTTATTAAGTTGATAACTTGTATAAGTAGGAGAAGCTTAACCGGGTTAACATAAATAATTTCTGCATAAGAATTAAGATTCAGAAATTTCTACAACCCCTTGGTCCATTAAGGTGTTGCCCACTCAACCTCTTAACATTAAATTAGAATATAAAATTCATTATCTTGGGTTCTAAGTCCACTCCTTTGAGTCAAAACCCCAAACTCGGGTACCTTTCCCATAAAGTCTCTCTTTATGGGTTTTCACCGGTAAATACCTTCCAAGCTACCCAAATTTCAACACTTTAATGGTTTGCAGGTGCCAAGTACTATTTGGGGAGCTCTGACTTTTGAAGAGAAGAAAGAGGAGAAGGGAGAGAAAACGAAGAAGGAGATGATTCACGTCTCTCTTCACTTTGTTTTCACACTTTTTACTGATTTCCTCACTTCCACTCTTTATATCATTTGACTTACTTTTTTCGATGGCATTTTCAATAAGTACAATTCTTTCATTGTACTCATCAAATAAAACATCCGTACTAATTAGTATTCTGTGTTCAAAAGGATTTCAGAGCATATATTTTGAAGACTCACCATATCCTCTATGAATACATTTGACTTTCTTAGAATCCAATTTCTGTCTTCTTTTATTAGACACATGTACATATGCAGTCCATTCCAAAAATCTCATATTACAAATTGAGAGTTTCCTACTAGTTACATGCTTCTTCAAGATGACATTACAAATTGCTTTACTGGGATTTTAATTTAAGAAGTACACCACTGTATTGACAACTTCACCCCAAAAACCTTTAAAGATATTTTTAGCTTGCAACATACATCTTGCCATTTCCATAATTGTGCAATTCTTTCTTTTGGACACACCATTTTGTTGTGGAGCGTACATTGTAGTAAATGAGTGTAGTTCAAAAACTGTCTTATTGCAAATTGAGGGTTTTTTACTAGTCCATATTTCTTCAATAGTAATGTTAGAAACTGCCTTAGTAGGAATTTAATTTTACAAGGACACCACTGTATTCATAGGTTCACCCTAAAAACTATTTAGGAGCTTTTTATCTTGCAACATACATGTTGCCATTTCTACAATTGTGCATTTCTTCCTTTTGGACACACCATTCTTCTGTGGAGTGTATGTTGTAGTAAATTGTTGATTGATGCCATGATCTTTGGAAAATTCCATGAATTCATTTAATGTGTACCGACCATCACCATCACTCCTCAAGATCTTGATTGTTTTATTTGAGAAATTTTCAGCTCTGGCTTTGAACTCTTTGAAATTGGTGAATGCCTATGACTTAGTTTTGAGAAGATAAATCCGTATATTCCTAGTGAAGTCATCAATGAATGTAATGAAATACATTGCCCCTTCAACTGAAAAAGTTTGAAACGATCCACACAAGCCACCATGGACTAATTCTGATCTGATTTTTTGATTGCTATTATAAATTAAAAAACTCTTCCCTATGTTGCTTGCCTAGTGCACATGCTTTACAGATTCTATCATGCTTGGTTACCAGAGGTAAATCATGCACCATATTTTTTTAAAACAAAATTAATTTGCTCAAGGGCTGAAGACTATTGTAGTTCAAATGTTCATAGTGATCATGCCATATCGTTCCATATCATTGTTGTAGGAAATGTTATCTCTCCAACATTTCTATGCCGGAGACATGTGGAAACTGATTTCAAGATGTCTGGAAAAGTTTTGGGGAAGTTTCCTGTTTTTGAAATGCACCTTGAAACGCCAAACTGTGTTTCTGAAACATTTTAGCCCAAACAGGACGTGTTTCAACCTGAATAGGGTGTGCATTTTGCACCTGGAAAAGTGTTTCAAATTTGCATGTGACTTGCAACAAGTGCACTTATCACCTCATATGGCATAAGATTCCACCTGTGATTTTCATCACAATTGATTGGTTTGCAACATAGTGTGTATGGACATTTGAAGGACTTTGAGGATATACCCCTTCATGTAGCCTTTTTCTCTCCTTTGTCTTTTGATCAATTGATAGGACACAGTTTTGAGGCCTGCATTGCCAAATCAGTTTTATGAGGGCCTTGATGTCCATGATCAGCATATTGGGACAGTGCTGCGGTGTATATTTCAAGGATCACTTTCAAACAACCATATTAGCCAATCCTTTGGGGCATATTTAAGTCAAATCTGAAGTGCCGTTACAGGACTTCACCTGTGCGTATAATAAAGGGAAAGATTTTGTAAAGGCTCTAATTCTGCCATGTTACTAGGCTGTTGTTACCATCTGAAAATGGAGTGCTTGATCTCAGCAGCAGGTTGATTTTCATTCTGATCTGAAGAATGATTTTCCTGGATTATGAAGTGAGCCTGTTTTTGCCAACTCTTGAGATTGCTAAAGGAAGATTTAAAGGTTGAAAGGAATCTGAAAATCATTCGTATGCTGATGATACTTTTGGGTACCGTTCATGTCACCAAAAAAGATTACACCTAGATATGTTACGACTAATCAATTTACATTTGTTGTTGCACCGAGGTGCTCTCCAGCCTAGTATGGTAGAGATGTTGTGATGTTTAACATTTTTGACTCTGTCAAAATAAAACAAAATAAAAATAAAAATAAAAATAAAATAAAATAAAATAAAAAACATAAAATTCTCCAGCCTAGTATGGTAGAGATGTTGTAATATCCTGTTCAACATTTTTGGACTCCAACCCATTGTAACTAATGGTTTTTCCCATGTTATTCTTCTCTAATGTAGCCTATTTAAAGGCTATTTGCATTGAGAGGCTCTCTACAACCCAATATGGGGGAGATGAGTAGGCGTTAGATGTTAGATGTAATGTAAGTATGTCAACATTTTTTATCATCTTTCTAGGTGGGTTAACATTATAATATTCTTACTTTAATATTCTTAATGTAATATTTTATAATTTACAAGTGTCTTACAATTAATCTAATTTAACATACATAACAGTTATTCTAATATATAATTTATAACCATAGGTTAGGGTTAAAGCACTATAAGTTTGATTTAAAGCATCGACGTAACCATAATAGTATATTTCTTAATATATTATTTTATAATTTGTACCTACGGTTAATATAATTTAACATACATAGCATTTTTTAATATGATTTATATCTATTGGTTAGGATTAAAGCAACATAAATTAGGTTTAAAGCACTAAACACAGGAAAATATATTTCTTAATATAATATTTTATAATTTACAACTATCTTCATTAATCTCATTTAATATATAAAACACTTATTATAATATATAATTTATACCTATAAATTATTGAAAAATGTAACTAGGTTCGGTCTTCATAAATTGTATTTGAGTCATTATGTAATGTTCTTGTCAAAAGAATAAAGAAAATAATTTTTATTATTATAACAACGACTTATAAAAACATGGGTTTCATGCTTGGGTCATCATTATATTAGTCAAAGTCTCCATTGTGGACTCCTAGAATTAATATTGAGTCAATAGAGTCATTGTATATTTAAAGAGACCCTTCTTGGGCTTTTGAATCATGTAAAAATGTTTATTATTGAGTCAAAAATGAATTATGTCACCTCCACACCAAGTCGCCCTAAAAGGGACCAATTCAACCTCACCTGGAGCCTATAAATAGAAGGAGATCGAATTCATTTGGAGCATCTCCTCTCAAGCTAGTTCGATATTTCTACTTAAGCCCGAAAAAGTGCGAAGTGAGTCAAGGAAGCCAAAAGGAGTGCGAATTGGATTAAGGTCAAAGAGGAGAAGGAAATTGAAGTTTTGGTGCTACTCTCTCTCTTTCGTGCCCTAGTTTGGGAGATCGAAGTCTTTTTGTGTTGCTGTTGCTGTTTGATGTTTTAAGTTGTTGCATTGTTGAAGTTGCTGGTGCTATTGGGTCGAAGATCTGGAAAGGCTGACTTGGTGTGGAGGAAAGGTTTGGTCTTTGTCTAGGGTGAAGAGTCTCAAAGAAAGCTATTAAAGGAAGAGAATTTTCACTGGGTTTTTCCCCTAGAGATGTGTTTTGCCCTACCATAGTGCCTACATCTTGTGTCTTGTGTTTTTGTGATCTTCATACACAGATAATTTGGTAATTGCTTGATGAAAGATAATCTAATAAAGAAGTAAAATAAGCCAACATAATTCACAAGTAATTATCAAGAAAGAGGAATCAAACCCTAATCTACTTGCATTGATTTCTCAACATAAATTAGGGTTAACGCACTATAAATTTGGTCTAAAGCATCAACATGGGCTAGAGGTAGAAGCAATATGTGCAGTCAAGCTTGAAAGGATACACAAAATGGACAAAGTTTGCAGTACGTTGAGAGGAAAGGATTGCATAGACAAAAGTTTAGTAGCAATCAACCATTTTTTTATTCACCATGTTTTTACTCTCCTTTTAAACTTCTCCCAGAACTTTGGGCATATTTGGAATAGGATATGGGGTTTAGTTGTGTGTATTGTTTCACTTTAACCAATAGATCAACTTCAACAAAGCATTATAATGGTTATTTAATTTTTTTGGACCGCGCATCTAGGCTCATAATAAGGTTTTGAATCAATGGTTATTATGTTTGCATTCCCAGTGATAACAATTAATTTTGTAGTGTTATCGATATATGAAGAATGTTACCAATACGTGAAGAAAATTTAAGGTTAAACATTTTTATATTTTTATATGCTTTCATAATTGAATCAGATTTGTTGGCTGCATTGTAACCTGCAATTTTTTTATAAATTTAAACATAAAATTCAAGAGCGAGAAATTAAATTTTTAATTATTACCGTAAATAAGATTTCCTAATATTTTTTTTTTAGTTTATTAATGTTTTCAAAGAATTTTATAAATATTAATAGAGCCATTAAAATATAAAATATAAACTCTTAACCACATTATTTTGCTTTTGCACCATGTTTTTTACTCTCCTTTTAAATTTCTTCTCCCAGATTTTTGGGCATATTTGAAATAGGATTTAGGGTTCAATTTCAAACATATTTGTGGAATGTTTTTTTGGGTTTAGTTTGTGTTGTCATTTTACCCAAAAATAAAATGGATTGACTTCAACAATGTATCATAAGTAATGGCTATTTAATTATCTTGGACCACACATCTAGGCTTATAATGAGGTTTTGAATCAATGATCAGTATGTGTGTGTTGTTTCATTTTACCCAAAATTAAAATAGATCGACTTCAACAATGTATCATAAGTAATGGCTATTTAATTTTCTTGGACCACACATCTAGGCTTATAATGAGGTTTTGAATCAATGATCAATGTGAGATGTTGGGTGTTACCGATATATGAAGAATGTGCCATATGTGAATTTTTTTAAGGTTAAACATTTTTATTTTTTTATATGCTTTTATAATTGACTCAGATTTGTTGGCTGCACTATAACTTGATTTTTTTTTATAAATTTAGATATAAATTCAAGAGAGAATTTATTATTAATATTATTAATGCAATTAAGATTTTATACTTTTATTTTGTTTAGGTTATTAATGTTTTCAAAGAGTTTTATAGATATTAATAGGGTCATTAGAATTTAAAATATAAACTCTTTACCACATTATTTTACTTTTTTCACCATGTTTTTTACTCTTCTTTTAAACTTTTCCTCCCAAAATTTTGTGCATATGTGGAATAGGATTTAGGGTTCAGTTTCAACCATATTTGTGGGATGGAAAATTGTTGAATTATAATATTGCGGCCTACAGGATGGAATGGTTGAGGAGTCACTTCATGAAAGAGATAAAAAAATATAATAATGATATATAATATATAAATGTCACAATGTATAGATATTATAAACCAGCCTAGATCCATCTTAACCGCGGATCTATCAACCACCGAGAGGGATCAAATCTCTTGAGGTGCAAACCTTTAGTCAATTTTGTGCTATAAAAAGGAGGTTTACACCTTGAGAGATTTGATCTGTCTGGGCGCTTGATAGATCCGGGGTTAAGATGGATCTAGGTTGGTAATTACTTTCATGAAGTGACTCCTCAACCATTCCATCTTGTAAGCTGCAATGTTATAATTCAACAATTTTCCATTCCACAAATATGGTTGACATTTTTTCCGGATCTACCAAGTGTTGAGAGGGATCAAATCTCTTTTCACTCTAAAAGAGGTTTGTATATCAAAAGATTTGATTGCTCTCGACGCTTGGTAGATCTGGAGTTAAGATGGATCTAGGTTGGTTAACCTTCTACGAGACGTTCCATCTACTCTGTTTCTTGACTTTAATCGATACTGAGCAATGATTGTTGAATTCTATAGAAATATTACAACAGTGCCTGTAATGTTCCCATTTTCAGTTTCCTCTTTAGTACAACCAGGATGGATTTCTAGTATATGTGATGGCTGTTGAGATTTTGTGGTGTTGGGGTAGCTTCGGATGTGCTCTGGTTCCCAAACTTTGTGGAGGGGCTAGAGTACATGAGATCTCCAAGACCTAGAAAGGGATTTGAGAAATTCCATCCGGTTTGAGAGAAAATTAATTAGTTAATATTTTTAATTAAGGACCCTAAGTCTAACTTAGGAAAATTAAAATATTAAAGGTAATTAATTTAAAAATGTGATGGAAATGACTTAAGTCACACGGATCAAACTTTCTTTATTCTTAGCCGTCGAATCAAGATTAGATCACGGCTGTTGGTTTCCCAACGAGAAAAGTATAAAGGAAAGGCTTGGGGTTAGTTGGAGAACACACACACGAAGGCAGAGCACTGAGACTAAGCTGGAATTCTAGGGTTGGTTTGCTAAGAATTTCTAGAAGTGTTTCAGCTAGAATGAGGGGTAGTATTGGCTAAAGGGATTATCTGATCCCAGAGCCAAGAATCAGCAAGAGGCAGAGAAGCAGCAACCAGGAGTAGCGCAGAGGAAGTAGAGGCTATGCAGCAGTTGCGAAGCGCAGAGGGTTTTAGCTGCTACACAGGCCTAGAAAGGGCAGCGCAGAGGCAACAAGAGGCCATCCAGGCTTACCAAGGCCAACCAGGGCAGCGTAAGGACTGCGTCGCCCAGTTTGGGGTTACACAACCCTCTCCTGAGCAGCGCAGAGGCACGCAGAGGCTAGCAGGGTTGATGCAGGCAGCTTCAGAGTAGCGTTGGGGTTTCTAGAGGTAGATAAGGGTTGAGTTCTGTAAATCCTGTTTGAGGGTGTGAATCAGTCTAGTTTTCAGTCTCCAGAATAGCAGGTATAGCTGCAGATCTTATTTTCTCTATCGGGTTAACCAGTAAGGTACCCAGATTTGTTGTATTCAGATTCTACTTAATAAATAAACCCTCCAACGGCCAAAAAACTGGTTTTCCCGCATTGGGTTTTTCCGGGGACAGTTGTCCAGAAAAACTTGTGTGTCACTTTGTCTGTGTGCATGTATTTTTGCTTAGATCTGAATCGGTGAAGAACTGTTATTTGTTTACTTAGATGTTAATTTGAATTTTTAGCATTAATAACTTGATTAAGTAGGAGAAGTATAACTAGATCTAATAGTAGGGTTTTTGCATAAAGTAATATTCAGAAAGTTTCACATGGTATCAATGGGATTGCAGATCTAGCAGGATCACCAGCAGAAGACTGAAGAATCCTTGTTGCAGAAAGCAGTAAAGAAAGCAGCAGCAGCCGCTGAAAGCCGAACTAGAAGGGACAACACAGCAGTAGAGGGGGCAGAGCCACGCAGAGGTCAGAGTGATGCAGTCCTACATAGGCCCACGTGCTTACTGTGCAGAGGCAGCACTGGGACTATTTGCTCACGCAGAGGCCAGCAAGGGTGACATAGTTTTGAAGCCGTTGTTGTTTCAGAGTGTCGGAAGTATTGCTGTAGAGCTTTAGTAGTTGCCGGTGGGGTTAAATTTCTGAAGTTGCAGAAATTGACCTAAGCACTATTTGACAAAGAGCGAGAGGATAATCAGCTTCTCAGAGGGTTTCCAGCTGAAGAAATATGCAGATCGATCAGAGGATCGAAGAGAGCTGATTCGATTTTTGATTTGGCAGACTTCCAAGAGAGGAAGTCAGTTGTCAGAGGGAGCAGAGGGTGCCTTTCTCGCCAAGGACCCTAGTTCCGAGTCTCTAACTTAGAGAGTAGGATTCGTTCAGACAAATTTGCTGAGCAGATGGCACCTCACGGACTACGTGATTAGGATAGGTTGGATGGTCTGTCCAACTTTGCAGTTTGGAAGGCCAGAATCTTGGTAGTCATGGAGGCATACGGGCTAAGTGACCATGCAGAAAAAGTCCTAGCCACGCCAATTGATGCTCTTCTCTTAGGGAAGCATGAGGAAGCTGCGGCACATGCCAAATGCTTCATAATGAATGGGGTTAAGGATCATATTGTTCCACACATAGCCGATAAGAAAACGGCTCATGAGATGTGGAAAGCCTTCATTGCCTTATATGAGGGAAGATTTGTCCAAAGGAGAACGCTTCTAGAGAACCAGATGCAGTTATTCATGATGGCCAAGGGAGAAGAGATCGAGCCCTTCCTTTTTAGATGAAAGGTGATCAGGGATCATTTGTTTGCCATTGGAGCAAAAGTGGAGGATGATGTGATGGTGAGGACTGCACTCAATGCGGTCACAGAGGACTGGGAAACTTTTGTCTAAAGTATCTTGGGCAAAGTGGACCTTCCCATCTGGAACAATATGTGGGCGATCCTTCGTTGAGAAGAACTCTGTCGGTTCACCAAGAGAAAGTACAGCACGGGATCTAGTAAGGTGAAGAAGGAAGAGGAAGAAGATGTAGCCTTGGCATCAAAGAGGCAGCAAGGGAGGAAGGACCGTGATCTATCCAAGATCAAGTGTTTCTAGTGCGGCGAACTAGGACATTTCGCCAACAATTGTCTTCAGAAGAAGGACAAGGAAGCTTCTACCTCCAAAGCTATTGTGGCGGATGATGGTTATGAAGATAACGTAGCCATGAGCGCTCATGAACCATGAAAGTGGGGCGACATGGATTTGTAGAGCAGTTACAGAGTGGTGGCGGGATCCTTGAGTAACCCAATTCTTGGATCACATCCGTGCTACGGGAGCCTTAAGACAGTAGCGGGACAAGTGGAGTAGTGGGTGCAAAGAATCATAGATGGAGTAGAGGTGGAGCTAAATGTTGAGAGGGAGCAGCGCAGTGCAAATGCAACAACAACGTGGCAACGCAACGCAAAGGGGCTGATGTGACTTCAGCAGTGCAGTGTAGGTTGGCTTACGTAGTGTAGAGCTACAACATCGTAGAGGCTTCAGGAGGACAACGCAACACATCAACAGTGTAGGGGATTTCAGCGCAGGGCCTGATGTGACTTTAGCAGCGTAGAGGAGGTCTGCTTACGCAGTGCGGAGTTGTGGTTGTGCAGCGGTCTCGAGATGACAACATGGATCAACAACCTATGGAGCTTCAGTGATGAGGATGCAGCCCAACTGACTTGTCTATCAAAGATTGGGCAGGGGTTTTCAGTTGCTTCTCTCAGCAGCTGAGTTGCAGTGCAATAGTTGGTAGCACGATGTAGCAGATTGAGAGGGAGCTGCAGTACAGATGGGGCAGTGGCGGCGGCAACGTCATGTTCAGTAGTACGGGAGAGCAACAACATTATAGTGATGAAGGGCAGCAGGCTAAGCATCAGCACAGAGACCCACACCAGAGATCAATGGAGAAGCTTCAGGGTGAAGTAGTGTTGTGCTAGAGCACTTTCCTCGCTAAGAGGGAGTGTTGAGATTTTGTGGTGTTGGGGTTGCTTCAGATGTGCTCTAGCTCCCAAACTTTGTGGAGGGACTAGAGTACATGAGATCTCCAAGACCTAGAAAGGGATTTGAGAAATTCTATCCGGTTTAAGAGAAAATTAATTAATTAATATTTTTAATTAAGGACTCTAAGTCTAACTTAGGAAATTTAAAATATTAAAGGTAATTAATTTAAACATGTGATGGAAATGACTTAAGTCACATTGATCAAGCTTTCTTTTAATATTAGCTGTCGAATCAAGATTACATCACGGCCATTGGTTTCCCAATGAGAAAAGCGTAAAGGAAAGGCTTGGGGTCAGTTGGAGAACACACACATGGAGGCAGAGCACTGAGACTAAGATGGAATTTTAGGGCGGGTTTGCTAAGAATTTCTAGAAATGTTTCAGCTGCAGCGAGGGGTAGTATTGGCTAAGGGGATGATCTGATCCCAGAGGCAAGAATCAGCAATAGGTAGAGAAGCAACAATCGTGAGTAGCGCAGAGGAAGCAGAGGCTACGTAGCGCAAAGGGTTTCAGCCGCTACGCAGGCCTAGAAAGGGCAGCGCAGAGGCAACATGAGACCATCCAGGCTTATGTAGGGCCAGCCAAGGCAATGTAACTGCGTCACCCAGTCTGGGGTTACGCAACCCTCTCCTGAGCAGCGCAGGGGCACGCAGAGGTTAGCAGGGCTGACGCAGGCAGCTTCAGAGCAATGTTGGGGTTTCTAGAGGTAGAAAAGGGCTGAGTTCTGTAAATCTCGTTTGAGGGTGTGAATTAGTCCAGTTTTCAGTCTCCAAAATAGCAGGAATAGTTGCAGATCTTATTTTCTTTGTCGGGTTAACCAGTAAGGTACCTAGATTTGCTGTATTCAGATTCTACTTAATAAATAAACCCTCCAACAGCTAGATGACCGATTTTCCCGCATTGGGTTTTTCTAGGGACAGTTGTCCAGAAAATCTTGTTTGTCACTTTGTCTGTGTGCATGTATTTTTGCTTAGATCTGAATCGGTGAAGAACTGTTATGTGTTTACTTCGATGTTAATTTGAATTTTCAACATTAATAACTTGATTAAGTAGGAGAAGTATAACTAGATCAAACAGTAGGGTTTCTGCATAAAGTAATATTCAGAAAGTTTCACAATGGCCAAGCCACAGGAGCAGGATTACATCATTAAGAGTCCCAAAGGGGTTTTGAGGAGTTTTATGGGGTCTGACGACATTTGCTTGGCATATTCCATCGTCATGGTCAGTTCCGCACAACTTGCTTTTGGTTCCGTTGCATTTCGAGAATTCCCGTAAAACAAGGTTATTATTGAGCTTTACTTAATTAATTACGCTTAAGGTGGCATTCCATAAGGAATACTTGATGGAACACCTTAGTTTAATAGCTCGTTGGAATCAGAACGAGAAGATCTATAGGATGGAATGATGAGAAGTGACTTCAAGCGGCCAAAGAAAGTATGGTGGACGATTTACCATTTTCCCATATTAAAAGTGACTTGATTAAATAAAAGAAGGGGAAAATGATTAATTGAAGGAAAAAGGCCAAATGTGACTTAAGTAAAATAAAATAAAATAAAAAGTCACTTAGATGAAGTCAAGGGGGAGCTTCTAGAATAATATTAAAATAAATTACTTCTAGAAAATTGGAGATCTATCTATCTATCGAGTCTTTAAAAGGAGGAGGAGATCATTTGGGGCATCTTGGATTTGAGTATTTTTCTGTGGAGAAGTTTTGGGAACGTGGTTCCCTGGGAAAAAAACCCTTGGGTTCCTTGTGTGAGTTGGACGAAAACCCAACCCATTATTGAGGAGGTTTCAGTCAGAAATGTCATGGAGCTTTAGTGTTGTCAGCAGATTTGAGTGGGAATCATCCAGATCTCAAATTGGGCATCATTTCCAGTTGCAGTATTTGGAAGGCTAGCATCAGTTTTGTAGCAGCTATTTGTAGGCCTTCATCTAAGCTATGTTTATGTAATCTTATATCCAACAATAAAATAAAGCTGAGTTTGCTCTTATTTCTTGTGTGTAATTTTGAATTGCTGCATCTCTACGTTTTCATCTCGCCAAATTTGCTGAGTTTTAAATAAAAGGCTTATGGCGTGTTTTTCTGAAGATTTTGTTAAATTATTAAATCAGGATAGTACAGTGCCCTTAACGAAATAGATGAAAATGAACAATGTTTAGATGCCTTTTGAAGTATCATAAAGTAGTTATGGTGCAGTTTCGATATGATGATCTCTGGAGTGAACACCCCACCATGTGTGACCTGATTGAAGGGTTAAAAAGGCAAGCTGGAATGAATAATGCTTGCACTTGAAGCTATTTTTGCCATTCATTTAGTAGATTATCTTTTCCAGCCAGCATTCGAAGCATGCTGTTGAGATCAGTACTGTGTTTTGTGTTGGATAACTAACAAAGATCCTCAAGATGGTTCTAATATGACATCACTGCTAACTTCTTATCCAAGTCAAAGAGGAAATTCAACCTCAGAACACTGATTATGTGATCATTAGGATAGTTGTATTCATATTTTATATCCATTCCTGTTCAAGAGCAGTAATAGGATCCCTTGTTTGAGTATCTTCAGACTTGTTGAGGCATCATTTGATCCTTCATAATATGTTTCTAGTAACAAGTTCTGAGCAACAATGTGCCTGTATTTTTGGGGGCAGATCTGGAAAGACTGTACACAGGGCATACCGCAGGACCAATTAGCACTATTATTTCAACATTATAAGATGTCTTGTTGAGCTATCCTGGAGTAAAAAACCAGAGATGTTTTTCTATAAAAAATCTACCAGAAACAAGGATCATGATTCATCTATGCATATATGGTGTTAAGCAAGCATGAATTAAGGAGGAATTTATCATTTTTGGAGGTATGCCCTTAGAATTGTTGTTATATTTAGCATGTGGTTGGTTTATAAAGAATATTGTTGCCACCCTTGTTGAGAAGGCACAACCATCTTGTACAATTTACTACTGTTTGTGCTCATCATTTTGGGATAGTTGTTTTTATTGGAAAATTAGTTCATGTGATGGCTCATGTTTTTAAGAGGCTTTATATTTAGCTATAGAGGATGTGCTATTATTTATGCTCATGACACTAGGGCACGCCCTTTTGGAGCTCTTAATTGGAGGTGTGGCACTCTTATGCACACTCTACAAGAACACCCTCCCTATTCTATGGAGTTAATTGGAGATTTTGAGTTACAGGCACATAGGTCTACACTTTAGCCCTTGGTTTGAGGGCTTTTCATGCAAAGAGATGGTTACAACTTACAACAGGTATGAATTCCTTGTTTTTGATGCATTCTCATGGGTTAGTTGGGTTCTTGGAGAGGATCCCTTGGATACTTTTACTTTCCTGAGCAGATCATTGATGTTTGATGAGTATTTATTCATCTTTTTGATGGAGCGCTGCCCTATTTTGAGTATCTAGACACTTGACTTGATATTCCTTGGACGATTGTCCCTTGACATTAGCCGCATGTATCACTTGGAGTGCCTTTACATGTTTAAAATAGCTTGGTTTGTGGAGGTGTTCTACATGGGATATTGACAAGTGGCTAGCCCCCTTTCATTATCGTCATATGATATTGTTTTTTCATGGAGAAAGGCATGGATCTAAATTTGCCAATCTTATTTTATCATTGTTATTGGAGAGATTAGTAAATCTCAGAAAATAACCATATTTTATTCTAAAAGGAGATGGAAAAGAAAGCTTATATACGACCTAGCTCTCTCCTTTGTAAAATTTTTCTCAAGTTCTATGCTGTTATAATCACTTATAAACAATTTAGCATTCAATTTCATTCACACCAGTAACAATTTAGCAATTAGAGATAGAACAGTAAACATTAATGCACAATAGAAGATAGCCAAGCACAATGAGACAATTTTTTTTGGCTCAAAGACCAGGGCAAAATGCCACAAGGGGGAAAACCTAGAATCAATTCTTCTTCTTCTTAGATATTCAATCAATGTTCAGCTGAGATACATAATCCAATTTGTACATCCATAAATAATCAAAGTCAACCTTTGACTTTCCAAGTCAACCAAGTAAAATCTAGTCAAACAAGTGAGCGAAAAGTCCAACTCTGGTCAAAGATTACAGTTTGCAATAGAGGGTTGAATTTCATCTGTGGAAGATCGGTCAACCTTAGTCAATGGATCCCTGAAATCTTTGGTCAAATGCCTCAGTCAAACTTGTGGTCAAAGTCTAGTCAAACTCTCCGGTCAATGCCCAGAATGACAGTCCAAACTTTGGTCAATGCAGAGTAATATTCCATAGAATATTTGGCCTCTTTCCTCAGTCAAATCTCCGTCAAAACCTTAGTGAAATAGTCCTTCAATTCTCGATCAAAGGAGAGAGAGTTGACCTGTGTTCAACCTCAGTCAATGAGCCCAGAGAAGAGATGATAATGCGGTAAAAAAGAGTCAACGTGTTTTTGAAATGCTCAGCCTTCGAGATAGTCAAAGAGCTCGGTCAAACAAATCCAAAACAACCCAAGTGATCGTAGGTCAAAGCAGGTCAAAAGAGAGAGAAAGATGGTGGTTAACACAGAACAGAAAAGTATCCTTGTCTCCTTCACACGTGTGAACTCCTCTTGCTATTTCAGATCAGATTGATGTGTGTGAGATGTGCCAAATGAGCTCCAAAGATGCCTCTATTCATAGGTGGTTTTGGAGGTGCCTTTTCACACATGTTGGGCCGACTTGTCCTTCTTAGGGATGGCTTGGTCAAACCCAAAAATACAAATTTTCTTCATGATTTTGTTGATGAAATTATTACCAAAGCTGCGAATCTCAACATCCTTCATTTGTTATGGTTGGATTTATAGGGTAAACCCCTCTAAGCTTAGTTAAAGATCATGTAAGAGGTGGAATTGAAGGTATTGAGCCACATGTATCACTTGGAGTGCCTTTACATGGTTAAAATAGCTTGCTTTTTGGAGGTGTTTTGCATGGGATCTTGACAAGTGACAAGCTCTCAGTCATTATCATAATATGTTATTGTTTTTCCTTGGACATAGGCATGGATCTAAAATTTATAAGTTTATTTTATCATTGTTCTTGGAGAGATTAGTGGATTTGGGAAAATAACAATATTATATTCTAAAAGGATATGGAGCTAAGAGCTTATAAAAGTTCGATCTCTCTCCTTCATCTGTTATGGTTGGATTGATAAGGTAAATCCCACTAAGCTAAGTTAAAGATCATGAAGGAGGTGGAATTGAAGGTACAAGCAAATGTATGGGAGGTTCTTTTTCCATTGGAATTCTCTTTATTCTTAGGCATTTTGGATTTATGTTGAGTAGCTATTGTATGTTCTTGATGGGATAAGCTCTAGAGGGCAAGTCTTTGCACTTGAGAAGAGGCCAAGTGTGTGGTTGATCCTCCATAGCCCTTGATGTGATTATGGACGTTGAACAAGATTTTGCTTCGGATTCAATGTGGCACATATCATTGGCTCATTGAAGATGTAACTTATGGATTGGGTTGTCCATTTAGTTGTAGGCTTTCCTTCTTGTTTCTCTTCACTATAATCTCATGTTATGGTACTTCCTTAAAGTATTCTATAATTGCAGATTATATATTGGCTCATACTCTACTGTTGATGGTGCACCCTGAAGGCCCTCATTTACTCTCATAACCTAAAAGATCTACTTTGATTAGTCAAGGCGCGTGGCACATGTGATGGCTTGACTACGTCTTCTTCCATATGATACCAAGCTCTCTTGTTTGTGTTCACGAGGGCACATTGTTGATGATAATAACTTAGGTAGGTACTTTTGCATAGATCTACATGTCTAGGAGTGTGGAAGTCACCTAATTGACCCTTAACCTTAGCAATCACTTAATTATCAAAGTGATTGACTTTTATAAGAGAAAGTGAGTACACTCCAAACTTTACATCTTCCCTATATTGATCACGTAAAGGATTTTAAATAAGAAGGATTCAAGGTGATTGATGAGGTCTAATCACTGGGATAGGGTACTGGTAGAGCTTGGATGGCCTAGATAATTTTAATCATAGTATAAGCATTCTATCCCTAAATCACTTAAACAAATTATAGGGTTGTTATAAGTTAGTGTTTGATTGATTTTCAATGATAGTGCATGCAGTGCCATATAACGACCAAAATAAATAGTCTTACAATGATTAATCCACAAAGCACTGAGACTATCAATTAGATATGCAAAGTTTAAGGTTTGCAAATGAAAATTTATGGTTGAAACATTCATAAAATATCATTATAATGATGATGTCAACCCTTATCCTTATCCTTTGAGGATTGAGGAAATTTTTCAGCTCCCTCTTAATCCTTGCTTTCTTTGCAGAAATTATAAAAATCCATTAGCAAACTCATCATCTTCGTCCTCATCATCAACATGTTGCTTTCCTTTCATTCCTTGCATGAACTAGGGTTTCTTCTTTCAGCGGAAACATCAATCTAGGTCTAGCTCTAGGGTTTATCCACAAACCCTAGCGCCTTCTTATCCAAGCCTTCAAACCCTAGGACTTCCAAACACAAACTTTGTCATGTGCTAATTGGAATTTGTTGCTTTATAGGTGAAGAATCCTTTCTCCTTTGGCTCAGTTTGTTCTAGCAACAACAAGGCTCAAGTAATGGCACCCTAGCGACATATCTTTTCCAACATAATCTCAATTGTACAATATATGTAAGGCATCTTCCAACAAGAAGCTAATTTGATGGCCCTCCATACTTCTTGCCCTGCAACTCAACTTTCTATGTAGTAGTTCACAATTTGAGATTATTTTCTTCAAGCCTTATTTCATCGAATTAGAGATTTGCAACATCTCCATAAGAAACATTGATACAAGCTTTAAATAATCAGAATACCCATCTGCCATGACACCATATCTCATCCAACAATATATACAAACATGAGCATCATTCTTGAAACAAGTTTCAAATTTTGTCTTGGAGGCTATCCAATGAGCCTTTCTCTAGGATTAATTTTGGCTCCCGCTGCTAGGTTTCTATTCATATTATCAGTCACTCAAGGATGTTTCAATTTAGTCAAATTCCAGTATTAGTCAAATGTATCAAGACTGATGATAGCCTTTGTAAGGCTTGTACTTTGCCTCTTTAAGGAAACAATGCCTTCCAATTATCATGAAAGTATGCTTTATAAAATTACTTCAACAAAAGAGAGAATATGGTATTTCAAATCTTCCTGGAGAACTTGCTTCATCAATTGGTTTGTAAGATGCGTAAACTGTTAGTTTTTGTAGCCTCAGATGTGTTCTAGCCACGAAATTTGGCAGAGAGGCTAGAATACATGCGATCTCCAAAACCCAGAAATTGCTTCTGGAAATTCCACATAGAAGTGTCTCAATTAGATTATTAACCGTTTTTTAAATATTTCCCAAGTCTAAACTTAGGGAATATGGTTAATTAATCAATATTATTTGAGATAAGGCGAGAATAGTCTAGAAACTCACACGGATTGATCTAGAGATGATCCTAGCCATCGATTTTGTTTTCATCATGGTCGTTGGTGCTCCAATAGTAGATTATAAGAGGACACTGATGTGGTGATGGAGAATACACCAGTGCAGATACTTAGTTGCCCAGGTAGTTCGATTTTCTTAGTGACAGTGATTCAACAGAGAAGATAGAGCCAGAGGGTGAGTAGAAGGTGGAAGAGGAGGGTAGCAGCATTCCGGGAGGAAGTTTTCCAGTTTTGGGAAGAGGCAAAGGAAGGAAGGCTGAAATCCCCACAGGGTCAGCGTAAGCACTGTGCAGAGGGTGACGCAGGAGGCTCAACGCAGAGGCTAGAGAGGTAATCTCGGAGGCATAAATTAGCTGTGGGGTGAGAGAAAATTCTCAGAATAATTTTGCTAGTATTTTCCTTAGATTAGATTGTCAGTTGAGCATCTAAATTAATGTACTCAGAATTGTTGCTGAAGAATAATAATAAAACCCTCATCTGCTGCGCCGGTTTTCACGCATTGGGTTTTTCCGGTGACAATTGTCCAAAAATAACCATGTCAAAATTCTTGTGTGCGCTAGAATTTCTCAGTTTTCAACATTTTATTTTCCACAATATTTTTATGGTGAAAATTGCAGGTTGTGATTTTATTCGTTGTTTGTCATAGCAAATAAACTGCATAATTAAATTTACAGTTATAAGAATAATTTCCAGTCGCTGCAATAGATAAAAATTTCACATGGTATAAGAGCAAAGTTGATTAGCCAGAGAGCTCAGAAGCGAAAAAAAGGAATTTCGTTGTTCAGTGAGAGCAGCAGGCCGAAATTCCCAGGGGAAGCGCAATATTTTTCCAGGAGGCCGAGTTACTTGAAAAACACGATTTTTCAGAACAAAAAAATTCAATTATCCAGATCGAGTGATTCTAGAGGTCAAGGGAGTAGCTCAGATCTTTCGTTGGGCAGATCTCTAGTTGGACACAGAGGGTTTTTGCAGCAGTTGCTAGAGTAAAGCCAATGTCGGGTGAAATAGAAATAACACACTACAAATTCTTCAACATTTCCAAGAAGTGACAATAGAGCAGATGGCGTGTTAGGACTTATACATCAGATATCTGTGGTCCTATGTCCACTAGAGCTCTCAGTGGTGTCGAATACTTCGTCACCTTTATTGATGACCATTCTAAGAAAACTTGGATCTACTTCTTGAAGACCAAAGATGAGGTCTTCGATCATTTCAAAGAGTTTAAGGCTCTCGTGGAGAATGCGACAGGGAAGAAGATCAAGGTGCGTTGCTTAGATAATGGTGGAGAATATATTGATAAATACTTCGCAGATTTCTGTGCGAAAGAAGGCATCAGAAGGGAATGGATAACTCCATATAATCCACACCAAAATGGGGTAGTGGAGCGGAAAAACAGAACCATTGTTGGGGCTGCAAAAGCTATGTTGTATGACCGGGATTTGCCTAGAATTTTATGGGCAGAGGCATGTAACACGATAGTATATATTTAGAACAAAACTCCTCATAGAGCATTGGGGAAGAAAACGCTAGGAGTCTTCACAGGGATGAAGCCATAAGTTAGTCACTTTAGGATCTTTGGCAGCATTGCTTATTGCCACGTGCCAGATGAAAAGCGTACCAAATTGGATTAGACTGCAGAGAAGGGGTTTCTTATTGGGTATGGCGAGACTTTAAAGGCATATAGGATCTACATTCCTAGCAGTAGGAAGATTGTAGTAAGACGAGATGTGGATTTCATGGAGGACCGAGCTTTCAGGAGATCTCGTGAGATGCTTGCAGGTGATCAGAATCAGTGAGTAGAAGCTCCTTTGGTCCAACAACAAGGGCAGCCAGTGGGACCGGTAGGAGGATAGTCACAGAGATCAAGTACAGTGACTAGTACCAGTATTTCCTCAGGAGCAGGAAATCTGGGAAGTTCTCAGCAGACGGAGCAACAGGGACAGGATGAGGAGGAGCTCATTGAACCTCCCACCACTAGTGGTCGAGCCAACAGAGAAGTTCGTCAGACATTGAGAGATGCAGATGAGTTTATTGGAACTCCTACGATGAACAAAAGACAACGCAGACAACCTGACATGTACCAAGCATTGGTGGCTCAAGTTGCAAAACCTTCTAGTTTTCAGGAGGCCACACAACATCAGATGTGGGTAGATGCCATGGTAGAAGAGTACAACTCTATCATGACGAACGACGTTTGGGAGGCAGTGCCAAGGCTCGAAGGCAGGTCAATTGTAGGTTCTAGATAGATCTAAAAGATCAAGTATGTTGTAGATGGCAGTGTGGATAAGTGCAAGGCTAGGTTCGTGGCAAAGGGGTATGCATAGAAATAAGGTATAGATTTTGAGGAGACCTTCACCCCAGTTGCCAAATACACATTTATTTGGTCAGTTATATCCCTAGTGATGATTTCTGGTAGCATCGAATGTGCTCTAAGTCTCAAATTTTGCAGGGAGGCTTAGACATGTATTCCAAAGAACCTAGAAAGCGTTTTGGGAAATTCCACCCGCATTGAGTTTTATTAAAATAATTAATTATTTATATGGGAACCTAAGTCTAAACTCAGGGAATTAAAACAATTGAAGGGTATTAATAAAACAGGGCGTGAATCTTCTAGAAAAAGATGAAGATCAAGTCAAGTTAATCTTAGCCGTTGATTAGTGATTTAATCTCGATCGTTGAAGTTTCAACGAGAAGATTATAAGGAGTTGATGGGCATTTGGAAAAATACAGCGAGTGAATCTAGAGATCGATTTTTTCAAGTGAGCAATGCTCAGCAGCGGAAAAGATCATCCAGTTGATTCGATTGCAATGAGGGGCAGTGATAGTTCCTGTTGGAAAGTCTTTTCTTGATCCGGAATACATAGCAGAGAAGGCATAGAAGAGGACGCAAAAGACGTAGTGTAGCAGCTACGCAAAGGCAACACTACAACCTTGAGGAGATCAGTCAGATCCAGTGCCAGAGTGTGAGACCGAAGGAGCCAAAAGATCAGATCCAGCCATCAAAAGATCCGACAGAAGGAGTTGATGCAATTCCTAGCCAGGGTGACGTAGATCTGCGCAGAGGCAGCGTAGGGCCAGTTCAACGTGGGGTCAATGGTGGATCTCCAGTGTTAGTGTGAGGACATTTTCTCACTAATTCTCTGTTAGTAATTTTCTCTGTATGGATGGCCAGTAAGGCATCCTAGTTGTATTCAGAACTTTTGCTTAATAAAATCAAACCCTCATTTGCTGCACCGGTTTTCCCGCATTGGGTTTTTCCGAGGACTTAGTCCAAAAATAACTGTGTTTCTTTGCTCAGATCTTGTTTCTGCATTTAATTTCCACAATTTATTTAAGTGAATGTTGCAGTGTGATGTATTCAGTGTTTGCCGTAGATAACTGCAAATAAATTGTTAAGTCAAAGTTAACAATTAGGTGAATATTTTCTAGTTGCTGCAATAGGATTTTTGTGTAGGAATTTTCACATGGTATCAAAGCTTGTATAGCAGTGTAGGAGAAGCAAGAGAGCAGATCAGAGGAACAAAGCGTTGAAGAAGAAGTGGGAGGTCGAATAGTTGCGTAGGCAACAGATCAAATCCTCAAAGGATTGCGCAGTCCAGGCCAGGGGGGCTAGATTCTCGAGGATAATCTATCTTTGAGTGAGTCAACAGAGAGGTAAGATTTCCAGGTTCGTGATTTGTCAGTGGCAGAGGGAGTAATGCAGCAGTAGCTTCAGCGCAAAGCAGATCTCTGTGGGATGCAGTTTTTCTGCAGCGTCTTGCTGGGCAGAAAAGTGCCAGAAAGAGAAGAAGACACAATTGAGGGAATTTTCTTCCTCAGTGAATTCCTACCCAAGGGATTCTAATTTTCAGTTGCTGAGCAACAGTGTCGAGGAGTAGATCTACTAACTCCAGCAGGGAGTGCGTAGGCTAGCCTAGCGGCTATGCAGAGGAGAGAGAGGGAGCAAGTCAACATTTGTTGTTGTTGTTGTTGTCTAGTCAGCAGAGATGGCAGCGAACGGGCTGAGAGATCAAGATCGTTTGGAGAGAGCCTCTAACTATGTGATTTGATAGGCAAGGATCAGATGCTTGTTAGATGAGCATGATCTCAAAGCTTTCATCGATAGCATGGTAGCTGCCCCTGTGGATACAAATCCGTTGAAATCATACAAGAAATATATGGAAAAGGCGAAGCGTTTGATCCTCGACAGAGTGAGGGATCTTGTCGTATGCCACATTGCAAGCAAAGGGACTGCAAAGGAGATGTGGGATGCCTTAGTAACGCTATATCAGGGATCTTCCGAGTAGCAAAAGATGTTCTTGTAGGAAAAGATGCGATCAACACGGATGTAGAAGGGAGAGCGTATTGATCCATTCCTGTCTAAGCTTCAGGAAGTCCGAGATCAGCTGGCGGGTGTGGGAGCGGTGCCTCAGGCCACCGAGATGGTTAGATTGGCTCTGAACTCAGTTTTAGATGAATGGTAGGTCTTTGTCCAAAGCATCTTGGGCAGAGAAATACTGCCTGATTGGGAGACGATGTGGGCTACTCTTCAGCAAGAAGAGATGAGGCGAGACATGATCAAGTGTAATCTTGATGGCAGCAGCAGCAGTGGGATGAAGCCCAAGGAGGAGGAGGAGAATGCAGCCCTTGCATCAAAAGGACAACAAGAGCAACGAAGACGGAAAAATGATGTTTCAAAGATCAAGTGCTTCCGGTGTGGGGAGTATGGTCATTACGCCACACCAATGTTCTCTCAAGAAGAAGGACAAAGATGAGAAGCATGATCCGCAGGCTGCAACTACAAGGATCGAGGAGGAGGAGTTCGCCATGATTGCCCACATATCTCCTGGGTAGAATTGGGGTGATCTAGAACTGTAGTTTAGCATAGCTGCAGTTCCTTGAGGAGTCCACCTCATGGATCAATACCTTGCTACAAGAGTTTCAGTTGGTGCAGAGGGGTGCCAGAGTGACAGCCAGTGGCTAGAGAGCGCTAGAGTCTGAGCAGCAAAGAGCAGAGTTGGTAGCAGTGCAAGAAGGCACAACGCAGAGTCAACAACAACGCAGCAACTTCAAAGGGTCAACACAGAGTCTAGCAACAGTCAGATCTTCAGTATCAGATGCATCATGCTGAACACTTAATTCAGTGTTTGGATGTTTTTTTGTTGCATCAAGCAGTAGAGTTGCAGTAGAGTTGCAGTGCAGTAGCTGTTGACAACAGTACGCAGGGTCAACAACAACATAGATGCAACAACGCAGTTGTTGGTGGGCAGCAGTGTCAGACATCAACAATGCAAAGGGAGATGAATCAGTGTAGTGCTTCAACAGGATGCATTACTAGAGCACATTCCTTGCTAAGAGGGAGTGTTGATTTCTGGTAGCATCGGATGTGCTCTAAGTCCCAAATTCTGCAGGGAGGCTTAGACACATGTATTCCAAAGAACCCAGAAGGCGTTTTGGGAAATTCAACCCTGATTGTGTTTTATTAAAACAATTAATTATTTTTAATGGGAGGCTAAGTCTAAACTTAGGGAATTAAAATAATTAAAGGGTATTAATAAAACAGGGTGTGAATCTTCTTGAAAAAGACAAAGATCAATTCAAGTTAATCTAGTCGTTGATTAGCGATTTAATCTCGGCCGTTGAAGTCTCAATGAGAAGATTATAAGAAGGACTTAATGGGCATTTGGAAAAACACACCGAGTGAATCCAGAGATTGATTTTCTCAAGTGAGTAGTGCTCAACAACGGAGAAGATCATTGAGTTGATTCGATTGCAGTGAGGGGAAGTGATAGTTCCAGTTGGAAAGTCTTTTCCTGAGCTGGGAATACATAATAGAGAAGGTAGAGAAGAGGACGTAGAAGAGGTAGTGCAACAACCTTGAGGAGATCAGTGATTTTGCTGAGGATCAATTAGATACAGTGCCAGAGTGTCGGGGTATGAGACCGGAGGGGCCAAAAGATTAGATCTAGTCAGCAGGAGATCCGACAGAAGGCGCTGACGCAGTTCCTAGCCAGGGTGACACAGATCTGCGTAGAGGCAGCGTAGGGCTATCCAGTTCAGCGTGGGGTCAGTGGTGGATCTCCAGTGTTAGTGTGAGGACACTTTCTCACTAATTCTCTGTCAGTATTTTTATCCGTATGGATGGCCAATAAGGCATCCTAGTTGTATTAAGAACTTCTACCTAATAAAATCAAATCCTCATCTGCTGCACTGGTTTTTCCCGCATTGGGTTTTTTCGGGGACTTAGTCCAAAAATAACGGTGTCGTGTGCATTATTTTCTTTTCTCAGATCTTGTTTTTGCATTTAATTTCCACATTTTATTTAAGCGAAGGTTGCAGTGTGATTTATTCAGTGTTTGACGTAGATAACTGCAAATAAATTATGTTAAAGTTAACAATTAGGTGAATATTTTCTAGTTGCTGCAATAGGATTCCGATGTAGGAATTTTCACACTTAGTAGGTTAGATGGGATGGTAGATTCACCAGATGGACGTCAAGACAACATTCTTGAATGGAGTGATAGAGGAAGAAGTGTATATAGAACAACCAAAGGGCTTCGAGACTCATGAGAGGCACACTCGTGTGCAAACTGAAAAAATATCTATACAGACTCAAGTAGGCTCCTAGGGCATGGTATGGTCGGATTGACAACTACTTGCAACAGATGGGATTTGTCAAGAGTGACACAGATCCCAACCTTTATTATTGATGGTAGATGGTGAGCCACTCATCCTAGTTTTGTTTGTGGATGATCTCTTTTTGATAGGATCATTCGGACTCATAGAGGACTCAAGAGGAACATGGCAACAGAGTTGAACATGAAGGATTTAGGGTTGATGTACTATTTCCTAAGATTGGAAGTGTGGCAGAAGGATGGGGAGATCTTCATTGGGCAAGGAAGATATGCTATAGATATTCTGAAGAGGTTCAAAATGCATGATTATAGACCCATGTCTACACCCATGGTCACCAACTGGAAGAAGAAAGATGCACTAGATGACATGGATGTTGAACCCACCTTGTATAGATAACTTATTGGATCTCTCATGTATCTGGTCAATAGTGGGCCAAATATTTGCTTTGAAGTCAATACCCTTAGTCAGTTCATGGTAAAGCCGAAGAGGGTACATTGGGCAACAACGAGGCACATTCTGAGGTATGTGTGCGACACGGTCGAGTGTGTATTGGGATATACCCAAGGAGATGATGTCAGATTATGTGGATTCACAGATGCAGATTGGGTAGGCAGTTCAGTTGACAGGAAATGTACCTCTAGGTACTGCTTCAGTGTTGGATTAGGGATGGTTTCTTGGTGTAGCAGGAAGCTAAAGTCAGTAGCATCAGCTGAGCTCTACAAAAGGGGAGTATATAGCAGCAAGCACAACTACGTGCGAATCTATATGGCTTCGGAAGCTGCTTGTGAGCTTCTTCAGGCAAAGGATGGAGGCGACCAGTGTCTACTGTGATAATCAGAGTTGCATAAAGCTCTTTGAGAATCCAGTGTTTCATGACAGGTCGAAACACATAAATATTCAATGTCATTTCATTAGAGATTGTGTACAACGTGGAGTAGTCAAGCTACAGTATGTTCCCACAGAAGTGCAGGTTGTAGATATACTCACGAAAGCTTTAGGAAGAGCTAAGTTCATCTATTTTAGAGAACATATGGGTATGGTGGAGAACCCGTTTCAGTAGCAGAGGCAAATTACCTAGGATGATTCTCAGTTGCAGCAACAACAAATGAGAGGGAGTTGTAGTGTAGATGCAGTGTTGGCAGCAGTACAGCAGGGTCAGTAGCAACACAAATGCAGCGTATATTAGAGTTGCGCAGTAGTTGGTGGGCAACAACAACCAAACATCAACAACGTAATAGGAGATGATGCAAAGACACGGTGTTGTTGTAGGATGTGCAACACTAGAACACATTCCTCGCTAAGAGAGAGTGTTAGTTTTTGTAACATCAAATGTGTTCTAGCCACGAAATTTGGTGGAAAGGGTAGAATACATGAGATCTCCAAAACCCAAAAATCGTTTATGGAAATTCTGCTTAGAAGTGTCTCAATTATATTATTACGCTTTTAAAAATTTCCTAAGTCTAAACTTAGGGAATATGGTTAATTAATTAGTATTAATTGAGATAAGGGAAGAATAGTCTAGAAACTCGCACAAATCAATCGAGAGATGATCCTGTTGAGTTTTTTGAGTGTTGGGGTAGCATCGAATATGCTCTAGCTCCCAAAATTTTTGGAGGGACTAGAGTACATGAGATCTCCAAGACCCAGAAAGGGATTTGGGAAATTCCATCTAGTTTGGGAGATAATTATTTAATTAATATTTTTAATTATGGACCCTAAGTCTAACTTAGGAAAATTAAAATATCAAAGGTTATTAATTAAAACATGTGATGGAAATGACTAAAGTCACACGGATCAAGCTTTCTTTTAATCTTAGCCATCGATTCAAGATTAGATAATGGCCGTTGGTATTCCAACGAGAAAGTATAAAGGAAAGGCTTGGGGTCAGTTGGAGAACACACACACGGAGGCAGAGCACTGAGACTAAGCTGAAATTCTAGGGCGGGTTTGCTAAGAATTTTCAGAAGTGTTTCAGCTGCGGAGAGGGGTAGTATTGGCTAAGGGAATGTTCTGATCCCAATGACAAGAATCAACAAAAGGCAGCAACTTGGAGCAGCGCAAAGGAGCAGGGGCAGCAGCAACACCTGCGCAACGCAGAGGGCTTCAGCCTCTACGCAGGCCCAAAAAGCGCAGTGCTGAGCCAGCAGGAGACCTCTAGGGTTACGCAGAGGCCATCCAAGGCAACGTAGGGACTGCGTCACCCAGTCTTGGGTTACGCAACCCTCTCCAGGCCAATGCAGAGGCATGCAAAGGCTAGCAGGGCTGACGCAGGCAGCTTCAGGGGTAACGCTGGGGTCTCTAGAGGCAGAAAGTGGTTGAGTCCTGTAAATCCCGTTTGAGGGTTTGGATCAGTCAAGTTTTTAGTCTCCAAGACAGCAGGTTAGCTGCAGATTTATTTTTCTCTGTCGGGTTAACCAACAAGGTGCCTAGATTTGCTGTATTTAGAAACTACTTAATAATATAAATCCTCCAGCAGCCAGAATCGGTTTTCCTGCATTATGTTTTTTCGGGGACAATTGTCCATAAAATCTTGTGTGTCACTTTGTCTGTGTGCATGTATCTTTTGCTTAGATCCGAATCAGTGAAAGTCTGTTATGTGTTTACTTCGATTTTAATCTGATTTTTCAACATTAATGACTTGATTAAGTAGGAGAAGTATAACTAGATCTAACAGTAGGGTTTCTGCATAAAGTAATATTCAAAAATTTCACATGGTATCAGAGCGATTGCAGATCTAGCAGGATCACCAGCAGAAGACTGAAGAATATTTGTTGCAGAAAGCAGCAGCAGCTGTAGAAAGTGGGACCCGAAGGGACAGCGCAACAACAAAGGGAACAGAGCCATGCAGAGGCTAGAGTTACGTAATCCTACGCAGGTCCACGTACTTACTGCGTAGAGGCAATGCAGAGACAACGCTGGGACTGTTTGCTCACGTAGAGGCCAGCAAGGGTGACACAGATATTAAGCTGTTGTTGATTCAGAGTGTCGGAAGCAGTGGTGTAGAGCTTCAGAAGTTGTTGGTTGGGTTAAATTTCTGAAGATTCAGAATTTAGCCAAAGCACTAGGTGACAGGGCGAGAGGAGAACAAGTTCTCAGAGGGTTTCCTATCAAAAAAATCTACAGATCGATCAGAGGATCGAAGAGAGCTGATTCGTTTGATTTGGCAGACTTCCAAGAGAGGACATCAATTGTCAAAGGGAGCAGAGGGTGCATGTTTTGCCAAGGACCCTAGATCCAAATCTCTAGCATAGAGAGGAGGAGTTTCGACAAATTTTCTAGGCAGATGGCACTTCAAGGACTATGTGATCAGGATAGGTTGGACGGTTTGACCAACTTTGCAGTCTAGAAGGCCAGAATCCTCGTAGTCATGGAGGCATACAGTCTAAGGGACCATGTAGAAAAAGTTCTGGCCACGCCAACTGATGCTCCTCTCCTAGCGAAGCATGATGACGCTGTGACACATGCCAAGCGTTTCATAATGGATGGGGTTAAGGATCATATAGTTCCACACATAGCCAACAAGAAAACGACTCAAGAGATGTGGAAAGCCTTAACTACCCTAAATGAGGGAAGATCTGTCCAAAGGAGAATGCTTATGTAGAACCATATGCAGTTATTCATGATGGCCAAGGAGAAGAAATCGAGCCCTTCCTTTTCAGATTACAGGCGATCAGAGATCAGTTGTCTGCCATGGGAGCTAAGGTGGAGGACAATGTGATGGTGAGGACTGCACTCAATGTAGTCACAAAGGACTGGGAAACTTTTTTCCAAAGTATCTTGGGCAGAGCGGACCTTCCCAACTGGGACAGTATGTGGGTGATCCTCTGTCAAGAAGAACTCTGTCGGTTCACCAAGAGACAGTACAACACGGGATCAAGTAAAGTGAAGAAGGAAGAAGAAGAAGATGCAGCCTTGGCATCAAAGAGGCAGCAAGGGAAGAAGCGTGATCTATTCAAGATCAAGTGTTTCCAGTGTGGCGAACTAGGACACTTTGCCAACAATTGTCCTCAGAAGAAGAAGGACAAGGAAGCTTCTACTTCCAAGGCTGCTGTGGCGGACGATGGTTCTGAAGATGACGTAGCCATGAGCGCTCATGAATCACGAAAGTGGGGCGACATGGATCTGTAGAGTACTTACAGAGTGGTGGCGAGATCCTTGAGCAGCTCATCTCTTGGATCACATCCGAGCTATGCGAGCCTTAAGACAGTAGCGGGACAAGTGGAGTAGTTGGTGCAGAGAATGACAGATGGAGTAGAGGCAGAGTTGAAGGCTAAAGGGAATAACGCAATGCAGATGTAGCAGCAGCGCAGGGACTGATGTGAACAACAACGCAGAGTAGAGTTGCAGCAAGCGTAGAGGCTTCAAGAGGACAACGCAACACAGCAGCAGCATAGGGGACTTCAGCGCAGAGGCTGATGTGACTTCAACAACGCAGAGGAGGACTGCTTACGCAGTACAAAATTGTAGCTGTGCAACACCTCCAGATGTCAGCACAAAGCAGTAGCCTATGGAGCTTCAATGATGAGGATGCAACCCAACTGACTTGTCTGTCAAATATTGGGTAGGAGTTTCAGTTGTTTTTCTCAGCAATTGAAGTGGTAGTGTAGCAGTTGGCAGCGCGGTGCAACAGATTGAGAGGGAGCTGCAGTACAGATGTGGCAGTGGCGGTGGCTTCGTCATAGGTAGCAGTATAGAATGGCAACAACAACGCAGTGATGAAGGGCAACAGGTCCAACATTATCTAGAGACCCACACCAGAGATCAGTGCAGAGCTTCGTGGTGAAGCAACGTTGTACTAGAGCACATTCCTCGCTAAGAGAGAGTGTGGAGTTTTTTGAGTGTTGGGGTAGCATCGGATGTGCTCTAGCTCTCAAAATTTGTGGAGGGACTAGAGTACATGAGATCTCCAAGACCTAGAAAGGGATTTGGGAAATTCCATCCAGTTTGGGAGATAATTAATTGATTAATATTTTTAATTAAGGACCCTAAGTTAACATAGGAAAATTAAAATATTAAAGGTAATTAATTAAAGCATGTGATGGAAATGACTCAAGACACACGGATCGAGATTTCTTTTAATCTTAGCTATTGATTCAAGATTAGATCATGGCCGTTGGTTTCCCAATGAAAAAGTATAAAGGAAAGGCTTGGGGTCAGTTGGAGAACACACACACGGATGTAGAGCACTGAGACTAAGCTGAAATTCTAGGGTAGGTTTGCTCAGAATTTTAAGAAGTGTTTCAGCTGTTGAAGGGGGTAGTATTGGCTAAGGGGATGTTCTGATCCCAGTGCCAAGAATCAGCAAGAGGCAGAGAGGTAGCAACCAGGAGTAGGGGCAGCAACAACAACTATGCAACAATTATGCAGTGCAAAGGGCTTCAGCTGCTACGCAGGCCCAAAAAGGGCAGTGTTGAGCCAGCAGGAGACCTTCAGGGTTACGTAGAGGCCATCCAGGGCAGCGTAGGGACTACGTCACCCAGTTTGGGGTTACGCAGCCCTCTCCAGGCCAACACAAAGGCACGTAGAGGCTAGCAGGGCTGACACAAGCAGCTTCAGGGGCAGCGCTGGGGTTTCTTGAGGCAGAAAGTGGCCGAGTCCTGTAAATCCCATTTGAAGGTGTGGATCAGTGAAGTTTTCAGTTTCCAGAACAACAGGTTAGCTGCAGATCTATTTTTCTCTGTCGGGTTAACCAGTAAGGTGCCCATATTTGCTGTATTCAAAAACTACTTAATAATATAAACCCTCCAGCAGCCAAAAGACTGGTTTTCCCGCATTGGGTTTTTCTGGGGACAGTTGTCCAGAAAATCTTGTGTGTCACTTTGTTTGTGTGCATGTATCTTTTGCTTAGATCTGAATCGATGAAAGTCTGTTATGTGTTTACTTCGATGTTAATATGATTTTTCAGTATTAATAACTTGATTAAGTAGGAGATGTATAACCAGGTCTAACAGTAGGGTTTCTGCATAAAGTAATATTAAGAAATTTTCACAGATCCTAGCCATCGATTATGTTTTAATCTTGGTCGTTGGTGTTCAAACAATGGATTATAAGAGGAGATCGATGTGGTGATGGAGAATACACCAGTGCAGATACTTAGTTGCCCTGGCAATTCGATTTTTTCATCGGCAGTGATTCAGCAGAGAAGATAGAGCCAGAGGGTGAGTAGCAGGTGGAAGAGGAGGGTAGCAACATTTCTCGAGGAAGTTTTCCAGTTTTGGGAATAGGCAAAGGAAGGAACGCCGACATCCCCACAGGGTCTTCGTAAGCATTACGCAGAGGGTGATGCAGGGGGCTCAACGCAGAGGCTAGGGAGGTAATTTCAGAGGCAGAAATTAGCTGTGGGTTGAGAGAAAATTCTCACAATAATTTTGCCAGTATTTTCCTCAGATTAGCATGTTGAGCATCTAAATTATTGTACTCAGAATTACTGTTGAAGAATAATAATAAAACCCTCATATGCTGCATTGGTTTTCTCGCATTGGGTTTTTTCGGGGACAATTGTCCAAAAATAACTGTCAAAATTCTTGTGTGTGCTAGAATTTCTTAGTTTTCAGTATTTTATTTTCCTCGATATTTTTATGGTGAAAATTGCAGTTGTGATTTTATTTGTTGTTTGTCGTAGCGAATAAAGTGTACAATCAAATTTAGAGTTAGAAGAATAATTTCCAGTTGCTACAATAGATAAAAATTTCACATAAACAACAAGCTTCATATGAAGATAAAACATACCTTGTTTGAATTTAAACTTGTTGAAGCCTTACTTCTTTAAACAATGATAAGAGCAGATAAATAACCTCTTTAAACCAGAGTTTTCTCATTGGCAACTTTCGTCCACCATTGCTTGCTTTCTGAGGCATTTTGATCCTAAATTGACAAAATGTTTGAGGCCTTTAGTTCTGCTACCTTGTCTCCCAAATTTTCAACCTTGATCAATCTACGTTGAGGCCTTTCAGCCCCCTGTCATAGGCCTCTCGTTCTCTTGGCTTCTTTTTGAGGTTCTACAACTTGTTTCCTAAGGTTCTGTGGCCTATTTCCGGACAACTTTAGACCACATCTCTAGCTGTGGCCTAACATAGTTAACTTCGACCTTTCTTCTAGTCATCTCGACCAAGTCTCTAATTCCGGTTCAACCTTGGATCAAACCTTTTCTCTTTGACCTCATCTAGTTGTAGCTCTTGCTTATCTCCATTCTTAGGGCTGCTTTTTAACAACCTTCACTCTGATACCATGTTGATTTTTAGGATCTTCTAGCCTGATAATTACTTCCAATGATTTCTTCATTAATTTTTCATGTGTCGCATTCATCATTAAACAATTAAACATAGAAAATTTTCAACAGTGAAAAAATAATGACAATAGTATCATGAAGAGACAACCAAACACAAGAGACAAAAAATTTATCCCAGGAAAACCCTAATTAGGGAAAAATCCAACAACTTTTTCTTAGAGAAATTATCCAATTCAACAAGAGATACAATTTGAGTTTCTTTCCAACTATCCACTGTCTGGCATTTGTTGTCAAAGTTTAGTGTTTAGTGGTTCACAGTTTGGTGTTGGAGACTCGAGAGGAGAGTCAAAACTGACAACTACAAGAGTGGTTGCCGATAGAGTCAAGACTCGAGAGGAGACCGACGCTAGAGGTATTTGCGGTTTTACTCAGTTACAATATTACATTTTCATGAATTTTCTTTACTAAATCAAGGCTACTTGTTTGTGTATCTTGCAATTCTTGATGTTTTCTTTTTATGTTGTTTAATATTTTTCCTAGCTTCTTTTGAATTCATAGTTGAACCAACCTACCAAGGCCTCGCCGAAACATTGTTTGAGTAAATTATTCCTTCTTCTCTCGAGTCTCAGCCCTTAGGGCCTTAAGGTTCACAACCTGACAGGTTAGATTAACTAGCCTCCGTCAATGCCATACATCTGTGTTTAGTATTCATTTTTGCACCAAAAAATCCTACTCATGTTATGAATATACTTATTTCCTTAAAATTCTTTGTGGCTATTTTGGTAATATTGTTTTTTGAGTATTTGAATTAGGTGGGATAGACAGTGGGAAATAGTGTGTGTTTGTTGGGGGTTTGGAGTGGCAGCGGGCATTGAGTTAGAGTTTAACTTTAATCATTTAATGTGCAGTAAAAGGTCACACTAAGGCTTAAATGTCTTTGTTTCATTTGTTGATTATTATTGTTTTTTAAGGTTGTATTTTGATTTTTTTTGTCTTGTTACTAGGTTATAGTTTGTAAATTTGTAATGTGTTGAAGAGTAGTTGCTCATATAAGACTTAGGGCAATGCTAAAAGCCTAGAAGACCATTGCTTTGTTGTGGATTTGTTGTTGAGTATTATGAACTTTGAAATTAACATTAGGCACATTCAAATAGGCCTATAAGATCAATTCCGAAATGGGAAATTAGGATCAATGTGGGTACTATTTCTCAGTTGATTGAAATTCTTCATTTAAATTTGACACAAATTCCTCAACAATTATTGTGTGCTAAATGTGAATCTTCTACGTAGATTGATTATCCAACTACTTTATAATATATATTATAAGTTTGTTTAATACTTTCTTTAATGTGTTATGATAATGATTGTTCTTTTTTAAGGCTTGTAACTTGTTTTGAAACGAGTAGTCTATAGTGCGACTTTTTGAAGGCTTTTACGGTGGGTTTTTCTGGTGTAATTTCTCTAAAATCTGGTAGAAATTTATTGAAAAGAGAAGTTTGATTGCTAACTTTGCACAATCGAAGTGCTCTAGGAGTTTTCGAGGGTGTTGAATCCATATATAGATTCAAAAAACCAGTTTAAATAACAAAAACCAAGATTTTACCTCAAATTTTTTCACCGGATTCCAGTACCTGAAACTCCAAAAAGTCGCACTAAAGACAACTCCGTTTTGAAATACAGATTTGTCAATTTTATTTTGCAGGTTTGAAATACAACTTCAAGTTCAACCATTCGTGAGGTAGAGGAACATGAAATTGAATTTGCCCTTAAAGTTGATTCAAAGTCACCACTTCGGAAATATGTAACTATTGTTGGGAAGATCCAAGGAGGGGGATCATTGTTATGGGTTTGCAGTGAGTGTAAAAAGGAATATAAGAGATCATACACCCGAATTAAAGCACATTTACTTGAGTCAAAAGGAAATGGGGTTCGAATATGCATTGACCCACCTAAAGAGAATGGGACAGAAGGAAAATGTTTGAGTAAGGAAAAACTTGCAAAATATCAAAAAGAACAAGACGAGGCAAATGCTAAAGCAAATGAGACAAATGTTGTTGGAAATAGTAAGAGGGGGGTGAATTAATGTTTCTTTTCAATTGTTAATTTTACCAGTTAGATCACTTATATTCAGAACACAAAATGAACAATGATGGAATAAATACTTTTATGACTTTCTTCTTTACAATAAGTAAAGTACAATAATGATATAGGGCTCCAACCCTAGATGAAGACTCCAATCTTCCAGGCTCCAACTTGTATTGTGCCAAGCATCGACTTGGTCTTTCCAACCCTATCTCTGGTATAGGCTCCAATCCTATCTCTAGGGCTCCATCCCTATCTCTGGTATAGGCTCCGACTTGGTTTCTTGAGGACTCTAATCCTCTAGGGCTCCAACCCTATCTTCACTTCATTAAAATATGTTTGGTTATTCTTCACGGCTTCCAAAGTCTTCTTCAATGAGCCCTATCACACTTAGTCTCCACGTCACATCATCAATGACAACCTTTTGTTCTTAGAAGGTGTCACCACTGCTCTTCATTGTACCCAAACAATTTCTCCAAGTTACCTTATGATGGCTTCATTAATGCATCATTGTCTTCCAAGATTGCCTTAAAGTTCTACAAGTGTATTCTAGAGACCTCCACAGTAATTCATCATACAGTGCCTTAAATATTGTCACTAGGTCGCTCCAAATGATGGCTCCAAGATGTGCTCAAATAATATCAGTCTTCACTAGGTCTTCAAATAGCTCTGAGATCTGCTTTGGCAAATACTTCCAATAGCCACTTCAAATGCTCCTCTAGGTCACTTCAATGTGTGGTTCAAAGTGTCTCCAAGATATCTTCGAAAATATCTTCAAGTCTGTTCTAAAACAGTGCCTCACAAACTGCTCTCAATTGAATGTCCAACAGGTGACTGGTTTCAAGATGAGTTTATGTGACAAGGCTTCAAGGTTTGATTGTTTGAGCCTCCACAGAGATACAACCAAGTCACCGATGTATGACCACTTCACAGTTCAACGATATTTCATGCCACTAAACTCTTCAATAGTTCTTCACAGTCTAGAGGTCTGAAGACAAGCAACTGTCCAAGGTCTGAGCTCTTCTCAAACTGAGTTAACAAGTCAATAATTTGAAGAGGTAATTGATCACAATGCAAAGTTTCCACCAATTGCTATAGCTGCTCCCACAGATCCGAGCTCCACAAAAATCTGTCCACAACAAACTTGCAAATCTGAGCTCCAATCTCCAGGTGATTGTCCGCGTATTACCATAGATTTAAATCCAAGTTTGCAAGCACAGGTTCAGAGTCCGAATTCTGAAGGAGGTCCGACCTTTTTAATGGTGATTGTTCCTCCTATCTATCACTTAACCAAGCTCCTCAAGAGGACTGTCCACCTCCTAGGCACCACTCTGCAATCCGATGGATTGTATCAGACTTTCGAGTTTTAACAAGTCTTCAAAGAGGTCTGCTATCCGAATATAAGGTCACTGTTTTGTTCATAAATCTGAGCCACAAGAATTGAGCCTCAAGGTACTAACAAATCTGAGGGTATAAGATTGTTGTAGCTCTGAAATCAGAGGTATGGTGCAATTTTTCCACAGTCAATGCTGTTTTCTGTGCCAAAAACATAATTGTAATAGATGACTGTCCTCAAAAACTTTGATAGAATTTGCCCAAAACAGAGATGTCAAATCCTCCTTGGCCTCCTTTAAATTTGATCCTCGTATGTGTGTTTTTCTCTGAAGATGATCATCGAAATCCTTGACGGAAATGAGGGTCTGCTGTCTCTATATATACATATTTTGTTGCTTGAATGAATGGACACGTCTTTGGAGTAGACTGACATGTGTAGGCTAGCACAGGTCGGCTCAAGGACCAGATTAATTTTCTCAACTTGTAAAATCTATATCTCTCAGCCTTTTTGGAGTTTCGGGCCAAGTGATAGTCCACTGGAAAGTCAAAATTATGCTCTAAAAGATGGCATAGGAATCAACTTGAGAGGCTGCCTCTAAGATACTAAAAAATATTTTTTAGTGACTGGTCATAAATTAGTGCAAAATTAGAGACAGGGCAGATAGGCTTTTCTTGTTAGGCTTCTTCATGGTTTGGCTTCTTCATCATAGGATCATGGTGTCATTATGTAGGACATGCATGTCATCATGATAGTATCCATCATTCATGTTATCACAAAGGTATAACATCATGTATTCAATAATATTGCAAGTTCTTCCAACCTTCATCAAGTGCAACATCATTCAGATAGCTTCAAATAATATCTTCGTAGTCTTCCAACCTTTATCAAGTGCCATTAACAATTGTGGTCATTCATTTGGTGTATGACATCATCAATGGCATCAAGAGTTATCTTGACATCTTTGTGGATTGACATCATTATCGATGGTAACCTGGTCAACCAAGGGTTATAGCATCATCATCTGGAACTAAACATCTCAAGAATATTGACATCTTAGTCAATGCCAGATTGACATCAATGACAACCTCGATTAACAAATCTTGCCTCTCAATTCAAACGACCGACAAGGTTGGGAGCATCTTCATCAAAGCTTCTACTTCCCGCTTATGAAATTGGCAACCCGGGTTCAAAACGATCTAATTTGGGACTGCTTGAAAGGAGTTTTAATAGTGATGCTCGAGAGACGACAAATGCAACTATAGGTCGATGCATTTATGTAAATGGCCTTTCCTTTAACCTTGTGCGATCTCCTTACTGGGAAAAGATGATCAAAGTAGTGAATGAAGCCCCAAAAGGGTACAAGAGCCGTGGATATGAGAAGGTCTGCACTACAGTGTTGAGTGCTGAGAAGTTAGATTTGGAGGCTAAATTAAGCCCCATTCGTAATTCATGGTACATTTCAGGGGTGTCCATCGTTTCTTGATGGATGGAAAGGTCAAGGGAATAGGCCTTTGATCAATGTGATTGGTTAGAGCCCAAAGGGGGCAATGTTTTTGAAAGCAATGGCTCATGAGGGGCAGCTGAAAGATTCCCGATTCATTGCTGACATCTTGATTGAAGCAATTGAACTGGTGGGGCCAAAAAATGTTATCCAGGTAATATTGACAATGCAATGGTGTGTAGAGCAGCATGCCTAATTATTGAAGGCAAATATAAGTACATCTTTTGGACCCCTTGTGCTGTACATTCATTGAACCTCATGTCGAGCAATATGAGGAAGCAAATTGAGTGGAATCGAGTTATTTTTGAAGAGGAAAAAGAAATTCAAGCCTCCATCGCAAACCACGACGTGTCCCAAGGGATCTACAAGAGATTTGCGAAGTTGGAGCTCCTTAGTTTACCTAAACTTTAAAGTTTATTTCATAAATTCTAATTTCTATGACTTTAAATTCAAATTTGTAAATTGGATTCTCAAATGTCATGATTCGTGATCATAATAAGTATTCAATCAATTATGATTTTTAATTTATTGAAACATTGACACTTGCAGGTTGCCGAGACTTGTTTTGCTTCTAACATCATAGTTTTAACAAGACTTATGTAGGTGAAAGAAGCATTACAATCAATGGTATGCAGTTCACTTTGGAATCAATGGAGGTAATCCCAATTTGAAAGAGCACAAGTAGTGAAAAGGTTGGTTGTTGATGATGAATGGTGGGATAGGATGGAGTACCTCTTGGCATTTACTAAGCCAATTGTGGATTTGCTCTGCCTGTTTGACACAGATATGCCTAATTTGTGAGAGGTGTATGAGGGCATTGATTCCATGATAGAGAAGATATGGGTGGTTATAAGTGCCAAGGAGAAGGACCTAGATGAATCCTTTTACAGAGAAGTAAAAGATGTATTGACCAAAAGGTGGAACAAGATGACCACCCCATTGCATCTTTTGGCCTATGTAGTGAATCCAAAATATTATGCTGTAGAGTTGCTAAGTGATCTAGAAAGAACCGCCCCAAACAAAGACCCAGAAGTTTCACAAGGATTTAAAAAAGTTTTTAGAAAGCTTTTTGTAGATCCCGAAATTGGGAAAGAACTGCCCCAAACAAAGACCCGGAAGTCTCACAGGATTTAAAAAAGCTTTGTAAAAGCTTTTTATAGATTTTGAAATTGGGATTCAAATTCGTTTAGAGTTTTTTCATTTTGTGGGATCAAAGGGTTGGGGTACTGATATTGATTGTATGCGGGACAAGACCAAATTAAGTCCAATTAATTGGTGGAACTACTATGGTGGGGAATTTCCACATATCCAAAAATTGGCCATCGGTATCTTGTCACAGGTTGATAGTTCCTCTTCAGTATAAATGAACTAGAGTACATATGGCTTCATCCATTCGGTGAAGCGAAACAGATTGAGCTCCAAGAACGCTGAGGAACTAGTGTATGTTCATTCGAACCTCCGCCTTCTGTCACACAAGAGAGGCGAATACAAATTTGGGCCCACCAAACTATGGGATGTGGAACCGGAGTTGCCCGACTTGGATATGACGTTGAATGCCAGGTCTCATATGACTTTGTTTGACGAGGAGGCACCAATAGTTGGATCTTCAAGTGGACATGGCAGCAATGCTCCCACTCCTGGAGAGGATGTGGTTCTTAGTGACATGAATGAAGACATATTTGATGATATGTAAATGTAATTTATGATGGTGTTTTGAACTTTTGAACAATGAATATCGAATACCATAATATGCCATATGAATTACGAATAATGATAGTAGACTGCCAGTCATAGTTCATTTTGTACTTTGCATTATTAATTTTGGTGATGATGTTGTAACTTGTCATGTTGATGATTGAAATTTGAAACAGAAACTTGATGGTATGTTGAATCATGAATGTTATAATAATCATTAATGATGATGACAATGTTTATGCTGAATTGATGATGATTATAGATGATAATTGATTATGTATTTTTAGATATAGAATCTAGATTCTAAAAGATGAATGATAATATGAAATTCTTATTTCATATTTCCTTGCCGTATCATATCCAGAATTTTTGAAAATTTGCCGTATCCGTTTCAGTGCAACTTAGGGGGGGAAAAACACAGCAATCCTTTCCTTAGAGAATCAATTCAACAAGAAATATAAAAGTCAAAGCTATGGACAAACTTACCAGCATGTGCATACACCAAGTGTCCATACCAGCATGTGCATACACCAAGTGTCCAAGTCAGCCCTCTCAATCTGATTGCAACCAAAGAGATAACACCGAATTTGGCTCCCTCTTTCACAGAGATATATCACAGACCTTCGGTCCTGTCTTCAACAGAGACTAGCCACTGAACTTCTGCCTCTTTGCACAGTAATAAACCTCAGAATCTCGGTCCTCTTGCACAGAAATGTACCACAGGAATTTCGGCCTCTTTGCACAGAAATGTACCACAGGAATTTCAGCCTCCTTGCACAGAGATGGTCACAGAACTTTGGCCTCCTGGATCCACAGAAATTCGGCCTACTAGCACAGAGAGAAACTCAGCCTTTCCAAAAGATATATCAGAGAGAAAGTTCGACACTTCTAAGAGACTCTGCTTGCCTTCTAAATCTTTGATCTGTTCCTTGTCTTGATTCATATGACTAGAGATAGTAGTGCTTGCTGATCAGAGAGAGTGATAGTTGGAGAGGAGGACAAATGCTATCAATATATAGTGAATCCATGGATCAAATGGGTGCCAAGAGTAGCTGAGCCGACTTGAAGGGTAGAGGGCAGACTTGGACTACTAGTGGTGCTAAAAAATAATTTAATTTTGTCTTTTGGTAAATACAAAAATAATTTAATTTTTCTTTTGAGCATGAAGAACATGCTTTACATAAATATCAAAAAAATACTATGAAGACCAACCATAGCTACAAACTTCAACAGATTGATAGGAGGAATAGGACATCTCTATATACAGCTCCACTACAGTTCCCCCCGAGAATTGTACAACCATGGATCCTCAGCCCTAGGGAGTCTTCAGATTACATTCATAGATAGTGCATCAACCCTGTAATAATGATAGATGATTCAGTTGAGGAGGCCTCTTCTTTTCCACCTGTAACAGACCCGACTTTTAGCTCCAATGTGCCTAGATATGTTCTTGTTATATCTGCACTTTTGCATTTATTTTGTCTCTCTTTTCTAGCTATGTGTTCAATTCTTGTTGTTTGATAGCAAAGCTGTAGGAGTTGTGTTGGCACTCCAATTTATAGTTTACACTGATGTACTTTTTCAGTTCCATTGACCCACTTTTCTAGTCACTCATTGGACATTAGTAAAATTATCTTGTCTTACCTTATCTAGATAGGCTATTTCAAAACTACAAAACCATGTTTTGGTGGTGATTAGCTATATTACATTGAATTCAATTACTTGTATGATTTTTCCATCTAACTAACATATTTATTTGACATTTTAATTCCATATGTAATTTATTTATAAATTTGCTTGGATTGAATTAGTATTACCATTTTTCCTCTAATACAGCTCTCTCTTATCTGTGCTGCAGGTTATATCAAAGATTTTGATGTGTTTGAGCCTCATAGGGTGGGTAGAATTCATGTAAAACTTCAAGGCAGGATCAAGGATTGTAAAGCCCTTTCTTACAGGCAGGACATTCGTGCCAAAGACATTGAAAGCTACAAATCTCAAATTCTCCCTACACGTCAGGTATAATTTTACTGATGATGCATAGGTAGGACTGTGATCGAGACTAAGATTATGCTCTTGGAACTTGCTTGATTTTACTGATGATGCATTGGTAGGATTGTGATTGACACTAGAGTTATCTTCTGGGAACTTGCTTTTTTTTTTCCAATTATTTCATTCTTGAGAGAAAATCCTCTGGCATCTAGGTTTGGGATTTATTGATAGCAAATGAAGTTATGCTACCTTCATTTCTCGGGAACACATTTATGAGGGAGTAACAAGGTTCTTGAGGTGTAACTGAGCTGCTTTAGAACAAACAAAACTTGCTTCTGGGATACCTTGTGAACTTTTTGTGAACATATTTTATGGAGAGGGTGATCAGTTTAGTGAGGGTCATTAGAGGAGATTCACTATAATCTGACTCCAGTTCCTCTTTTTAGCCAAATCCTGGCCTCCTATGAATTTGTCATGCTTAAAATCAGAATAAGGATAATCAGGCAATGTGCTTGACGTGATATGGTAAATTTGTCCATGTATGTTTAGGTGATTTGAGTTCCTACTATCAATCGTCATCTAGGTTCTAAGGCATATCTCATTCCCCTAGCATGTAAAGGAATCATTGGTCGTTACTGAATATTTAATGACTATTAATTAATATTTCATTGATTATGTTTCTTCTACATTGTCAAATAAAATTTGCAAAATGAGTTACATGTTTGATTTGTAAATTTGTTTTTTCACAGTTAGAATTTGTTTCTCGATCTTGCATTTGAATTCACTATCTAATTTTCCATATCTTTGATGGCCTGCTCAGTGCTGATAGGCCTCAACAGGATAAGATTGTTGTGTGGAACCTTTTTAGTTTAATCCTCACAAGTTTCAAAACTTCGTTTTCATTCTTCCAAGTATCCTGGTGCTCTAATGAGTGAGGAATTTTTCTATCGCTGATAATTTATACTCCTCCTTTCACCCTTTGGTTTATCTAATAATCTAGTCAATAGAAATATTAGTTTCCACCATGGAACCTCTGCTATGAAGATATTTTTGTGTATCTAATTTTAATTTAAACTGATTAGGATAAACTATATTAAGGTTATATTTCCATCTCTACTGGTTCTTGATCGTCTATTGACGTCAATACAGTTATGATTAAAGATTCTTGGATTCTCAAATAATGGTATACTGTCTTTAATGCATCTGTTTCTAAATAGCACTTGGTTTCTGATAATTTAATGTTGTACTGTCTTCTATTAAAAGCTAGGTTTTAGTTTACATATATGTTAACTAGATGTCATGTGAAAGTTTTGTTCCTTGCTCTGATTTTGTTAATAAATGTATCGCTTTGCTCTTTGTGATTCTTAGGGATTTTATGTTTTTGATTCCATCTTGCAACAGTTCATTTCTTTAAAAACGAACCATTTTTCTTCTTGCTTGTCTACGCTTCTTTTTTAAGCTACAAAGATGAATTTATTCATCCCATTTTATTCCAAAGGGAATCTCTGTCTGACCTCTACTGTATTTTGGATTCCTTTGTTCTACTAAGTTACTAACTTTATAAATTGTAACATTGGAGAGGGTTGAGAAATAACTTTGAACAAAGTGTGGAATACTTTTGCGTTGAGTTTACATTACAAGATGGCACATCAAGGAATTGATTACTCTTGCCTTTGGCAATTATGTTCTTATTATTAGTGTTGTGGTTACCAATAAACCATGTTCATGTTGTTGAAAAGTGTAACTAGGTTTGGTCTTCATAATGACGTGTAATTGTGATTTTATGTAATTGATGAAAAGAAGAAAAATAAAATTATTGTAATGCGTGTCTCATAGGTTTCATGAGCAAGGAATTTTATTTTAGTGATGGCTCCCATTGTGAGCCTTTAGGATTTGTCATAAAAGTCAATTTGAGTCTATGTCATGTATGAAGGACCCTTCTTGGGCATTTTCTATATTTAGATAAGTCCTTAAATAAGTTAGAAAGCCTTCCAAGACCAAGACAGAGTCACCTCCTTCAAGTTGGCTGCAAAAGAAATAATAATATATCTACAGAAGACACGTCGACTCATCTCCAAGTCATGTTGGCTTATTACAGGCTCCAACAACTATAAATAGGGCAGTGCGGATTTCATTTAGGCACAAAATTTTAGAGCAAATTTCGGTGATCATACAGTCTGAAGTAAAAGGTGCGAAGTACAAGGAGGAAGGCTTATTATCAAGCGAAAGAGAAAGAGTATAATCTGAGTTCTGTTTTGGTATGTTTTTGGGTTTATATACCCTAAACATATGAGGTAGCAAAGGATCTGTTGCAGCGGCAGGAGCCGAGAAGAACAACAGTTTTTAGGAAGGAGCAGAAGGTTGGCGTTGAGAGAAGTTCAAGTCATAAGGGAAGGCCGAGTCAAGCTAGTAGGAGACTCCATCCCAAGCAAAGGAAAGGCTAAGTTGCACTGAAACAAATATGGATACGGGGTTTGAAACGGATACGGCAAATTTTCAAAAAATCAGGATACGATATGGCAAGGAAATGACATATATATATTACCATATATATATTTCATATTACCATTCATCTTTTGGAATCTAGAATCTATATCCAAAAATACATAATCATCGTCATGAATTCAACATAAACAAATCATCATCATCAATTCAGCATAAACATTGTCATCATCATTAGTGATTATTATATCATTCAACATATTATCAACATCATTAGTAATGTAATTAGAAATGCTACAGCCTTTTTGCTTTCGGGCCCAACTCCTTCAAAGAGCGTGTCATGCATGGCAGATGATATCTATCTTCCTTGCATGGCAATCAAAAGGCCCGTGGGATCATTGGGATATTCCGTCAAGACCTATTTGAACATTTCAATCTTCTCAACGTCAACTTGGTCTCTTGACTATATGCAGGCAAAAGATTGGCTAGAGAAGATTTGTTATATTGGGGGGATTTATGAAATCAAGAGCAAAATCAATGACAATTAACAAAACCTTAACCAAACTGAAAATTAATTGCTCAAATAGATCTCTTAACGAAGACATTCATCAAACCTTTTGTTTGCATTTTTTAACATCTATCTTTTCTTAGTAAGAATCCATGATAAATATATGGAGTGTTGTTGTTTATAAAGATTTAGAAGAGACATTATGAGACTGTTTATAATGAGTTTATTTGCAAATTTGATTTCTTCATTTTTATTATTTATTTATGGCTATACAAATTTTCACGCTTTTTAACATTTTAAGGGTGGATTTTGACCACGATTTTTGTGGATCCGTTTTTGGAAACGGATCCAAAAAAAATTAAATCCCTTGGAAACGTAACCAATTCCAAATCTGAAGTTTCCGATTTTTTTGAAACAACACAAAAATGTTTTTACAGCGTTTCTGACAAGAATCGTATCTGTTTCCGTATCGGAAATAGGTATCCGCGTTTCTGGCAAATTCTTCAGGAGTTTCCGGGAACTTAGAGGAAAGGTATAAGAAAAAGGTCGAAGTGAAAGAGGAGCCGAGACAAAGGAAGGAGCAAAAGGTTGACTATCATCAAGGGAACTTGTGTTTTGGTCTTGGAGAGGAAAATAGGTCAAGGGTCTTGGTCTTGGTATTCGTCAATTGGAATCTCTATAAGAAGAAGAATTTGTTCGAGTTTTCCTCTCAAAGAGTGAGAGGTTTTGGCCTTGGCTGATAGCTTATATTCTAGTCTCTTGTCTCTTTATGGTTTATGCATTGGTAGCTACTAGCTGTTTGATGAAGAAGAGCACTAATAACCTAAGTAAAAGAAGATCCTAATCTAAAGAAGTAAAAAGCACTCACAATCAGTTATCTTAAGAAGAGAAATCACCTAATACTTGATGCCCTAGATTTCTCAACACATGTCATGGATACTAATCGACCATGTTATCTTGTGTCTCACACATGGAGGTATATACAAAATTTTCATCATTGCAATAAGTTTTTGATTAGAGTCATTCCACTTCTTGACGAGTTTCTTGAGCTCTTGGGCAACTTGGCATATGGTTAATAATGATGCAACTCTTGTTTAATTCATTCCTCCATGGATTTAACACCTTGCACATGCCTTTGATGGATGAGTTACATGTTGGAGAGACACTGCCATTTTGTAGTGTTTTGTACACATGTTGAGGCATGATATTATTATATTGGATTGGAGAGAGCCATCCCATTTTCTTCTTGGAGTTTGTGATCTTGTTGACATTTCATATGGATTAGGTGCCTCGTTTCATGGATCCACTTTTTGGCACTTATCTTGAGGATGGCGTCCACCTTGGAAGATTCTCTCTTGCACATTCTTTTATGCCATTGATGAGGATTCCCATCTTAGACATGCCACACATGCAATCAAGGAGTTTGCTTGCACTTATAACTATGCATTATTGTTGAGAGCATCCACTCTTAAGGGTTTGTTGGTTTCATTACTTATGGTCATTGTTGGAGCACTCCACTTATTGAGGTCTCTTTTTAGATTTTTTCACACATCTATTGAAGGATGTGCACCCTTGGAGATTCTATTCATTGTTTATTGATGGGACGTTTCACTTGAAAGGTCACGCATGCCACCTTATGAGGGTTCTTATTTGGTCTTTGCATGTTTTGAGGAGGTCGTTTCTCCTTGGAGAGTTACTTAACTACTCATTGAGGGTTTTTGCTTGGATGTTTCACCTTAGAGAGCTAAGCATCCACATTGGAGGAGATCTAGAAGGTTTTGATTTCCTATCTTGAGGAGTTGGTTATGGACTGTAACACTGGATTACTTTGGAAGCTGGATGTTGAGTATTTGACATATCTTATGCCCTCTTTGATGGAGACGTCCCACTTTCATGGGGCTGATTTGTTGGATACTTGACTTGTACATGTGGCTTGTCCACATTGTTATTTTATGTGTTGTTGGTTAGTAATTGGAAGGTATTGATTTTTACTCCTCACTAGTGTTGAAATTCGTTTGGAAGATAGAATTTCTGAATAATTACTTGTGACTGATATATATGTTTCCTTACAGAATTTTACTTCATTAAGTCATGTCATCAATCAATTATTCAATCAAAGACATAAAGAAAAGTAGAGATCATAATGCACAACAAACAAGAGACACCAGAAATTAGGGTCAGGCCAGGGCAAAACCCACAAGGGGAAAACCCATCAGTCCTTTCCTTATAGATTCTTCATCAACAAGAGAAACCCAAGTCAAACTAACCAGTGATCCAAATGCCAAGTTAGCCCTTCAAACACTGCCATGTACTGTCCATGAGATAGTCAACCAATCTGCCATACGTTTGTTCTTAGAGGCCTCTGAAACTCGCATTATCATAGGAGAATGTGCCTATGAAATCCGCAACATCATAAGAGAGTGTACCTTTGAAACTCACATCATTATAGGAGAATGTACTTCTGAAAACTTGCATCATCACAGAGAATTATATTCTTAGGAAATTCATATCATCACAAAGACAAGTAGCCTTAGATCCTTTGTATATTTCAGACATTAGGAGCCTAGAACTTTGTATATGTATGCAAAGATGATTTGCTCTTGGAGAAGGACGAATGGCTCTTATTTATAGTTAATTCATAAGGTCGAATAGATGTGAATACTAGCTGAGCTGACTTGAGGGGTAGGAGGGCAGACTTGGCATCTTGGTGAGACAAATGACACTTGACAACTTTCAATTTTATTTCTTTTGCAAGGATCATGAAGAACATGCCCTCTAAATTTTCTTTTGACCAATACAAAGCATTTTTCTTCTTTTGATTTTACATAAAATACATGTTGATATTGAAGACCGAACCTAGTTACAATTCCAACACTTCCTCTTAACTAGAGAGGTATTCATAATGACTTGCCAGGATATTCTCAAGTTAAATACTTCTACCAGAAATAATCCAAATTGATAAGCATCGTTGATCATAACATCATCATAATCAACATTGTCAAAATACCAAGGCCTTCAAAAGTAAGTTCTATCTCTCTACTAGATTAGAGCACAACGCTGGGAGGCATTCAATATGACACCACCGCCTCTTCGAGGCACATACTCTACCTAGGTTCACCAAAGTATGTCCTCACAGGATCATTTCCTAATTCATTGTCACAATACTTGACACAAGGAAATATTGATCTCCTGGACCATTCTTATACTAGATCAATGTACTTGAATTACGACTATTAGTCTTGGTCACAATGCATGTCTCAATAATTTCAGTCCATGATGCTTATCCAATCCACCATTCTCCCTATCCGTCTTCATGTACTAGACTTACAACTGTTAGTCCTGACCATAGTACATGACACATGGAGAACAAGGTGTCCATCCTCACTCCCTCCACAAGCCCAAGCTTGTCTCGAAAATATTCATCCTTTCCCTAAGGAAGGGACTTCGTCAATACATCGGCTACCTATTTGTCAGTGGAGATATATTGTAGCTTCACAACTCCATTCTATATCATGTCACAAATCATAATGTGCTTCGACCTTCCTGGTTCTCTGACAATCTTCATATAGCTTTGATCAATATTATAATTGAATCCAACATGTCATCAAATATTCCATCAAACATTTTATGGAGCCAAACTACTTCACAGCTAATTGTACAAACTGCCATATCTTCATCCATTGCAGTGCAACAAATTCCCGCTTCATGCTCTTCCAGATCCCAACCATCAGTAATATCTCTACTCATCATCAGCACTACCAACCCAAACGTTGTATTCTTTATGTCAACTTCTGCTTCCAACTCCCTCTGAAATCGGTATTTCTTTATGAGTCCTTTCCCAAAGTACGAGGTCTTATTTAATCATGAGGCTCCTTCAAAATCTAGGATAACTCTTCTAACTGAGGCAATCGTCTTAACATGATCTTTTCCCACTTTCTAGGAGAACGTTCTTGCTTCCAAGCTGTCATTCGATGCATGCTAGATTTTTGACTTCTCTAATGCATTCTTCAAACTGCTCTCTTGTTTTTGTACTCATGTTCTTTCATGATTCAGGAAAGTCTTCTTGCTTTGCTACGTTCTTCCAATTCTTTCATCTGCTGTCAAAGCTTAGGCAGTTCTTATTATTGACCTGCAAACTTTATTAGCCAGCTATGAAAGAACAAATATAATTAAGCAAAGTACAAAGACAATAGCAACAATAGTAATGAAGGAAAGGAGATGTAGAGTACTTATCTTTTTGAGAAAAGAATCAGCTCCCTCTTAATGTTATACTTCTTGTAATCATCTTTGTTCTCACATCAGCGTGATACCATTTCTGTCATTCTCAAGAGCTAGGGCTTCTTCATCTATACTTCGACATTGGTAGAAATACTTGGATTTGCCACCATTTATTGGTAGAGTTACTTGGATTTTCCACCATTTATACTTTGACATCTAAAGATATCTTTACTTCCACTATATTTGCATCTTTCTGATTTGTGATGTTTATTGGATTTGTATTATTCTCTTTCTCCATGACTTGGGTTTTACATCTACAGACTTCTCTGTTTCAACTGAATTAGTCATTGTCTCTTCACTAATTGAAGCTTCCTTGCTGGTAAGTTGCTTTAACTTTCCTGGTAGCAACTTCTTATCATTCTTTACCTTCTTGATTTGTGCAACCAAACTTTGATTATGGTCTTTTAAACAATAATTTTCTTCATCTTTGTCAGTGACAACCTTGTCATATTTATTTAGATCTCAATTTTCTTGCTATAATTTCCAACTCAACTGTTTCCATTTTTTAATCCCTTAATTTGAGTGGGCAACTCTTGATTATGAAATTTTAGGTGGGAATTTTCTTTATCATTCTTTGATAAGCTCCTCTAGAGATTTATCTTGAGGTTTTGATTCTTCACTTTTAAATTTTGATTTCATTGGATCATGACACCTTGTAGTAGCAACGCTTGATGCTTGATTTGCCAATTGGATTTGGTTTTCTTTGATTTGTGAGCTACATGTTCCTTTTTTTCCCTCTCAATTCTTGTGTTGAAAGATTAAGTGTATTTTCAATTCTTATTTGAAATGGATTGAATTGTTCACATATGTCCATATCTATTTTTATTGATATCACCATGGTTGCTGGAAGAATTCCTTCAATAGTGTCTTTTTTAGTTTTCCCTTGATAATAACAAATACTTTTCCTTGTTAATACTCTTTCTCTTTATTTAACTCTTCTATACTCGATTATGACTTAGAGTAATAACCCTTTATTTATATCACTTCACAATGTATTTAGTATGATTGTCCAGCCTGTTCATGTTAAAATCTTATTTATAAAAGGCACCTTGTCTAATTAACTTCACTTGGCAATCAAATCCTTTAGAAACTTTGAATATCTCTTGATACAGTAACTCTTGATTATGAAATTTTTAGGTGGGAATTTTCTTCATCATTCTTGATAAGCTCCTCTAGAGATTTATCTTGAGGTTTTGATTCTTCACTTTTAAATTTTGATTTCATTGGATCATGACACCTTATAGTAGCAACGCTTGATGCTTGATTTGCCAATTTGGATTTGGTTTTCTTTGATTTGTGAACTACATGTTCCTTTTTTTTCCCTCTCAGTTCTTGTGTTGAAAGATTAAGTGCATTTTCAAGTCTTATTTGAAATGGATTGAATTTTTCACATCTGCCCATATCTATTTTTATTGATATCACCATAGTTGTTGGAAGAATTCCTTCAATAGTGTCTTTTTTAGTTTTCCCTTGATAATAACAAATACTTTTCCTTGTTAATACTCCTTCTCTTTATTTAACTCTTCTATACTCGATTATGACTTAGAGTAATAACCCTTTATTTATATCACTTCACAATGTATTTAGTATGATTGTCCAGCCTGTTCATGTTAAAATCTTATTTATAAAAGGTACCTTGTCTAATTAACTTCACTTGGGCAATCAAATCCTTTAGAAACTTTGAATATCTCTTGATACAGTAACTCTTCTATTTGCACGAGTTTTTGCTAAATGCCAATATCCCATTGCTCTTAATTTTGTACCCTCTTGCCACTTAATACTGACTTCCACAATATATATATATATATATATATAAGAACTCTATGATTTGAGAGGTTGCGACTCAATTTTGAAAAGTCACAGCTTGGTGTCCATGGCAGCCAAATACGATTCAATATCAAATCTTTTACTCATGAGTGAATAATGCACGGGTTGATATCTTTGATAATGGCATGAACACCTGTAGTCTATAATTGGTGGCTAGAGGGGCTGCTGAGGTTTGTGGCGCCGTGTAGCTGTAGGAGATGTGATAGCCCGGGGCTTGTGTGGTTTGACTGCTGTACACAGATGTTGATCCAAAGGCAACTTTGTACCCATGAATTCTTTACTCTCAGTCAATGTTTTTAGTGTGAAATGACAAGAAACTCTGTTAAAGTAAATATCAGATGATAATGTTCAATTATATATTAGACATATGCATCAATGAGGTTTCTTCGACTTTAGGTTATTTGATGCCTTATTTCACTTTAATGTGTTTTTCTGTCTATTTCACTTTCATAAAGTGTATTGACTTTACTAGCTTGTCACCCTTTATAAGAAACCTTCCGCTTTCTTATTATGAATTCAACATTGGTTTTCTTTGTGTTCTTGTTATAGTTATATGGTATTCAATCTCAGGATTCTTAAAGCAATATTAATAGTCCCAGGGCTTTGAAAGACAAGGTTTCCACTCTTGTGACCTAAACAGTTTGGGTGCCATGAAATCTATGTGAGTGTAAAGACTGCTGCGAGCGGAAACTGATCAAGGGATCACCAATGTGACATATTAAAGAACCAAAAGGATTTGGATCATTAGAAACCAGAATCATTTTGTTTTCAATTTTAAAATCCAGATTTATTAAAAATTTTCAAGTTTTTAGGTGATGTGGCTGTTATTACCCGCTGGTTTGCATCAGGATGGTTTCGGAAAATTGCTCAACCACTTTGAATGATTTCATCAACATGGAATCTGTTTTGTTTTGTGGTTTTGCCAAATCTGATACTTGTGGATGTCTCCAGTGAAAAGTCAAATGGAGTGACTTCAAAGGGCAATGATAATGCTGAAGTATGAAGTATGGAGAGTAGACTGTGTCAGGGTGCCTGTCAGCTACAACAGTTGGTGCGTTGTGTGATGAACTGATATAGGATATGTTTCCTGTGAGGATGTTGTTGAAGAAAACTGTCAATGCTTTTGGCAAGCACTTTGATCAAAATTTATTGCCTCCCAAGCATGATGATTATCATATGAGATCTTATCCTTTATGACTGAGCGAAGAATAATGATGTCAATATATCAGCATTAACTCCTATCAGAGATTTGTGATAGTATGCTTGGAGCTGGGATGATGGACCTTTCTCAACAAAGGTAATAGATTGCCAAAATGGAAAGAAGCAGGCAAATGGCAAGCCACGACCACAATGCTGTACAGTGATGAGTTGATTTTCACGACAACCAGTCCATATGAGTAGGATGCTTTGATTCTAAAATAGATTGGTGCATGAGGGCAATGTTTGCCACAAATTTGTATATCTGAGTCAATCATATCTATATTAGTTTTCATGTCAAGGAGACTGGTTATACATTTTCATTGATACAGCTGTCCTTAGAACTGAGATTTCAGGGTATTTCACAGTATAATCCCATCAACTGATCCATAGGTGAACAAGATTCGTCGCATACCCTTACTTCCACATTGAGTGACACATCAGAAAGATCATTCACCTTTAGTCTTTGAATCAGGCTGGGTTCAGAGGAAAGGTGGAGGCATATGAGGCGTTCTTAATTTACCTCGAATGTCAATTAAGCTACACACACATATAAGTGTGGTATATCAAAATGAAATAGATTGGAGTTGACCTGAACTTTCAAGCTGGAGCCCACCTATAGTGATGATGCTGATTGGAGGAACACCATGATTTAATGTATTGAGCCATTTTCAAATGCATACAAAGGGGCAGGGTCGACCCTTATTTGAGCTGATTCATTTGACTTGCAAAAGGGGTATATCATCGTTGAGGTTTCTTTCTACCTTGAGGGGTGATATGTTCAGATTTTGAGATGACTTGGAGGCTTTAAAGGTTAAGCATTTGTCATGAAAGCCTTATGTCACATGTCATACTTTGGAGGTCCCCCTACCTACACACTGATAATACTTTGGATTTATTTTGCATGACTTATGGAGCAATCAACCTTGAAGGGCCTTTGGAGGTTGGACGCTACCATTTTGAAGGGTCTTTGGACATTGGATGCTACCATTTTGAAGGGATTTCAGAGGCTGGGTACTTTATGTTTTGGAGCCAAAAGTTTAATATTAGAAATTCAAAATTTTGAAGCCGACATGAAGAACATGCCTTACATTATATATCTTAAGGGCTAAAATAAAATGACATGAAGAACATGCCTTATATAATTTAAGGGCCAAAAATATTAATTATGAAGATCGACCATAGCTACAAAATTCAACACTCCCTCTTAGCTAGGGAGGTATTCATAGTTTCATAATGGCTATCGATGTTCTCTTGTTGACAAATTTCTCTAAGAAAAGGTTATAACAATTCATCATCAACATCGTCACCATCAACATCATTTAATTACCTAGTCAACAACTTTGAGACATGGTAAATCAATAACATCAACTAGTTAGCATAATTTCGGTCGATATCTCTGATCTATGGTGCATCATCACCATAATCCTGGTCGATACTCTTGACACATGGTACAACATTAGCATCAACTAGTCACCATAATTACGGTCCCTCTGACACATGATATATAGACTAGTCTTGGTTCACCATTATTCCAGTCAATATCTTTCACTCATGGTGAAGCTCCAAGGGCCTCACTCTTCATGAGTAATTCCAGGCTGATGCTAAATTTGCTCACTCAGCCTATCTAGAGAGTCCAAGCCTTATGCTAAAAGGCACCCACTCAACTGAGTGATTTTGGGCCTCTAGGACCATTCTTCCTAATTTCAGTCAACATACTTCGCACAGGAAGAATGATAGTCCTTTGCTAGACCATTCTCCCTAATTCCGGTCAACACACTTGACATAGGAAGAATGTGTGTCCCTGATGCTATCACATCAACACTTCCCACTATTCTCCCTTATCCTGGTCAACCCAACCTAGGAGAATGACTGTCCTTGATGCTGCAATTTCATCATCCCCTCCTGCCGAGAGAGACATGCTCAATCATTCCAAGCTTGTCCTCGAAGTATACAAACTTCATCCTGGGACAGTCTTTGCCAACAATCTGCTTGACTGTAGAATAGTACTGGAGCCACACTGCTTCCTTCTGTACCATATCTTGGTACTAGATCTCATTGTGCTTTGACCTGTAATCATGGTTATCACTTGCACTTGATCAAACAATCCTTCAATTATTTTCTGCAACCATATTGCTTCTCAACTTTCCAAACAAGTTGTAATATATTTGGCCTTTGCAATAACAAGTGCGACAGATGTCTGCTTCCTGTTCATCCAAGAAATCATAATGAAGCCCAAACTGAATTAATATCCTGATGAACTCTTTCTATGTTCTGCACTCTTAGCCCAATTTGAATCATGAATCCCTGCAGCTGTACTTCACTGTTTGAGACATATCTTGAAACCATAACTATCTGTGCGATAACCAACTGTACCATGCTTGTACTTCAACACATGTTGAGCTTCATGCCCTAGCTCAACCATAAGCTGATCGACTACTTTTTGGTTACCCTAACTGGGTGCTCTTTTTGAAGCAACTAATGCTATGGAAATCCTAGCTGCTCCCTCTGCGGCTGTTGCTTTCTAGCATATCAACTATCTAGCTTGACAATGTCAATGGGAGGCCATCATCTTGAACTCAGAGGTCAACTTCCTCTGAAGCTAAAACAAGGCTCCCTAACTATTCCCTTGTTACATAAGCAATTCTTTCTGCCATAGTTGCTCCCTCTAACACACGAGTCCTTCTACTTGGTAACTGGAGCAAATGCCTTTTCATGATCCTTTCCCTCTTTCTGGGAGAACCTTCTCCAATCTTGCTTCTATGTTGCCATTTGTTGCACGTTAGATCTAGTAGATCTATTTGAAAGTCACTATTGACTTCTCTTTGGCACAATCAAGGTATACTTCAAACTTGCTGATCTGTCTCCTCTGTCTGAGCTCAAATCTCATGGAGTACAATATCTCTCAACATAAGTCACTGATTCTGGGAGAGTCTTCTTGTCAAAGTCTTTGCTTCGTTCTTCCTATTGGATAACGTTGTCATTGATGTGAATGAACCTAGCATTGTTGAAGATGATGAAACCCTAACATTGTTGAAGACCTTGCACTATTGAAGCCCTTGCCTCAGATTCACTCTTTCTCTCTGCCTCAGGTGATCCGAATTCCTTTTGTATAGAAGATGATCAAGTTTCCTTTTGGAGGAGTTCAAAGCCTTTCTTTATACTTGTCTAGGAGGCCAATGGGTGTGACCATAGGGGTAAGCCAACCTGACTTCTTGGAGGGCCGACTTTATGTTTTGGAGCCAAAAAATTAATATTAGAAATTCAAGATTTTGAAGTGGACGTGAAAAACATGTCATACATTATATATTTTCAAGGGCTAAAATAAAATGACATGAAGAACATGTCTTATATAATTCAAGGGCCAAAAACATTAATTATGAAGACTGGCCATAGCTACAAACTTCAAAACTGCAGTTGAATCATGTGGTCAAACTTGGACCTGCAGTGAACTCCTGCAGTCACACCTATGGTCAACTCTTCCTGTGGTCAAATCCATACTGCAGTCAACTCTTGTTAGAAATCTGCGGTCAAATTCCACATGTGCGGTCTCTTGTTGCTTGGTCAAATTCAGTCAAATGGGAGCTCTGTAAACTCGGTCAAGGCTCGGTCAAATAGTCAAGAGACTAGTTCGGTCAGACATCCAAATCTTCCTCTTTGACTTCGCATGTGTGGCTAAGAATAGAAGAGAATGTGTTTTGAATCTGAATTGGTCAAAGTGAAGATGTCTCATGTGTATATATACTTGTCAAAATGGGTAAATTTTGACCAAGGGTCACACCTTTTCATGGTGGGTCCGACTTGACCATTTTGAGCCAACTTGAAGCCCAAAAAAATAGAATTTTAATTTTAATTTTCATAATTTTCCTAGGCCAACTTAGGAGGCCTTTTGGCATGCAGGAATACCTCTCGATGCTACACAAAAAAATCAACACTAGTAGGATGGGATGCAGTTCAACTGCGGGAACCACAATGTAGAGTCTATAACAAGAGATGATGAAGGAGGTTGGCAAAAAAGATTAAATCTAGAGCATGCTTGTAATGTGATAACCACGCTGAGTTGTCTACCTCTGTATACTCTCCCAACTGTGAATAAACATTGACATTATTGATGCAGATCCTTTTAATGGCTTTATGGTTTCTTGTTGTGTCTATTTCGGTTTGGTTTTCTGGTTGGCCTGGAAATTATTTCTTTGCCAACAATATATGTGCTCTTACAGGATCCTGGAGTTTGGATGCCATCTATGGAGTTTTTTTCTATGGTGTGTTTCTGCAGTGTTCTGATGTCTGTGTTGGGATATTTGTGGTTTCTATAAATTTCATATACACCTTCATGAGCTTAGGAGCTTAGTCTGTAATTTATGTCCAAAACCTTATAGTGTCAGCATATTATGTCATTCAAGATTGCAGATTTTCACAGTTGATCATATTGCTGTAGTAGTCTTTTGGAAAGATACTGTGAACACAGTATATTTCGCAAAGACTATTACAGCAATATCATGTCTTTTTTTTTTCGCATTCTGGGTTCAGATTTATTTTCTATGTGAATTCTAGAAACAAGGATTCTGTTTGACATAGTACATGTCTAATGTTGACTTTATATGCACTCTACAGTGGGGATATGTGGTAATTACAACAACAAATGGTGTTTTGGACCATGAAGAGGCTCAGAGACAAAATCTTGGTGGAAAGGTTTTGGGGTACTTCTACTAATGTAGAAGCAATTGTGGCTTTAGTGGTGCAGTCACATCAGGCAAATCATTTCCTTAAATTGGAAAACATAGTTATAGTTGGAAGAGGTAATATTGTTCAATTGACAGGGTTATGATTTCAAGTAAGCAGTTTGTTAATATTCAGGCATTGTTGGATCCATTACATTTAATTGATTACATATGTCATAGAATGACAACCAACGTAGTCTTGGAAATTGAACTAGTTATCTCTATGCATCCAGTATAACATACTTCCTCTCATCGCTGTTCCTATGGTCCTTAGAGCTGTATTTTCTACATGTGAGTGTAGGAAACCAGTGTTATAAATATCTCTGATTTCTCCTGAGTTTTTCATGTTGCCTATTTATCTAGTTTTTTCAGAGTTTTTCAGTTCCAAGTTTATTCTTGCTGATATTTTCCTCAATATTTCCAAGTTTCTTTCTAGACCGTGGGTGATATATTCCCCAAAATGATATTTGCAACATTGTAGGAAATCAAAGCTTTACAAGGAACTAGCATACATAATGCTACTAAGCATTCTGTTTGACTCTTTCTCGATCTGTTGCCATTGTAATATCTTCAGGTTGACAGTGAACTAGTTACAGAAACAGAGACTGCAAATTAGATATTTTTGGATTCTTGGGATTGGGAACAACGGATGGTTATTCTCAACATAGAGAATACTAAAAACATAGACTATGCATTCTTTAAAACACAATCAATAAAATCAGATTGAAAAACAAGGAGGAAGGGTTGATTCACATATATTGTTCAAATGAGTTTTGAAACATTAGAGATGCTGAATCTATTATGGGCCAGTCATGAGATGAACTGTTCTTTATTTTTCTCATGGAAATATAGTTACATACCGTTTTAAAAAGTGGTTTTATCATGTGTTTATAAATGTTCTTTCTTTCGAGTCTTTTGCAGAGGTTATATTTCTTACGTCCAATGATTCTAAACGTAGAATAAACAAGATGAACTAATGCTTGCTTTATAATGCATTTCAAGTATCCTTTCATGGTGATTTCTGCATTTCTTATCTTGGTACAATCTTGCTAGTCCAAGCCAGTAAGGTTTAATTTAGTTTTGAAACTTTGTGCATTTAAATCCTTTAGTTTTGATCAATGACAAGTGTGGCTATTGTATGGGGAAATCATGATTTTGTTGGTATTATGAGCAGCAGAAGCCAAAATATTACACAGAGAATCATGTAGGAACAAAATAAACTTCAACAATCACATTATATAAATTTTCAATAATAATAATACACACACCCTCATTCTCAACAATACAATACATGAATTCTCGTAATATAGAATTGAGGCACCCATAACAAATTTTCAATATGGCTAATTGTTTCAACCATCTCTATAACTATTTCCACAATATCTCCACAAATCTCTTCGCTGATTTTATGTGATCTCCATCTCTAATGTCTCTCATGTTCCTCATTTTTGATCATACATAGACTTCTAGAATAAGTCTACTTTCATTATCAATAGTTTCATCATATCACAAGTATGAATTATTCCTTCACACCTTTTTTGTAAAGCATGGATGAGTAATTTTCATAGTAACTTTGTGCCTGGTCACAACAAAATACTCGGGACATTACAAAGCAAATTGTCCTTAGATACATGGCTCTTCACATGCGAGCTTGGGATCTAGACCCAGACTACAATAAATTAGATGAATTGCAATTACAGGGCTATTGACATATGCTCTACAAAATTGAAACAAAATCAAAAGGCACGTGAAAAAACTGCTCATTAAAACTGTGATTCGTCCACCTTCTCAGCTGGCTTGTTCAGATCAATGTTCCAACTACAGACAGGGAGGTGGTTTGCATCTCTCTTAGTTTCAAGAGTACGACAACTGAGAGAGAGATCCAAAATATGGCATTACAGGGCATCTACTTCATCTTCTAGGCGAGAGAGTTTAAATTGAAGGGCTTGAAGCTCATCTGAAATCAGAGTCAAGTAGATCCCTTGCTAGCACATACCCAAATGGATTTCATGATTTTCTGGCTGAAGAGCCTCGTGTGCCTGTTGGCATTCACAGCATGAACACATGTCTGAGGAGTCCAAAGGACTGGAGACAGATGGGGAGTTACGACAAGAAGGATCCATAATTAGGGGAGGGGGCCGTGAGAACAGCGGCAAATTTTCCATGGGATAGGGGCTGGTTTTGAGAGGGACAGTTAGCCTGTTGTGATGACACTAGGGAGAGACAACAGGGAATTGCAGGGCCGAGAGACTATGCCCCAGGGGAAGGAGCATGACATAATGCAGAGCCAACAATCTATGTTCCGGGAGACTGAAAGTGACCGAATTCAAGCATATAAACCATACAGAGAGCAAATTATTACAAAATCAGTTGAGAAGAGCCGATACTAATGGACTCTCCATTAAACATCATCAAGTCCTACCATGGAAGGGACATGATGGACAACACAATCTTTTTTTGAGAAACTGAGACTATCAAGAGCAAGATCTCTATCATATTTATACTATGATCTCAGCTCTTTGAAACTCATCAATCTTCTCAAGAAAGATGGCGCTCCCTTGAAGATGGACTCATTTCAGCAGTCCGAAACGTCGGGTTAAAAAGTTCCTTAACAAGTTATTCCTCTCTATTACAAATCTATTACACCTGTATGGACTCTCTATTAAACATCATCAAGTCCTACCATGGAAGGGACATGATGGGCAACACAAATTATTTTGAGAAACTGAGACTATCAAGAGCAAGATCTCTATCATATTTATACTATGATCTCAGCTCTTTGAAACTCATCAATCTTCTCAAGAAAGATGGCGCTCCCTTGAAGATGGACTCATTTCAGTAGTCCAAAACGTCGGGTTAAAAAAACTCCTTGACAGGTTATTCCTCTCTATTACAAAGCTATTACACCTGTATGGACTCTATTAAACATCATCAAGCCCTGCCATAGAAGGGACATGATGGACAACACAATTTTTTTTGAGAAACTGAGACTACCAAGAGTAAGATCTCTATCATATTTATACTATGATCTAAACTCTTTGAAACTCATCAATCTTCTCAAGAAAGATGACGCTTTCCTGAAGATGGACTCATTTTAGTAGTCTGAAACGTCGGGTTAAAAAACTCCTTAACAGGTATTCCTCTCTATTACAATACTACGTTGTCAAGATTACCAATTGAGAGAGCATGAACTTGGAAGCGTCCACCAATTTTGAGAGCTGAGCCGATTTGAGAGTTCCTTCAGAATGCTGACTGGCCTCAAAACCTGAAAGTGCCGTCCTCCAAACCACCCAATTGCAAAAATGTCGAGACCATGATGGCTCTCCAAGGGGAAGGAAAACACATTGGATTCGACGAAGCTCATTGCAAGAGCTCTGCTTTTCTCAAGCGCAACGATGCCACAACGGAACCAGAGAAGGGATAAGCCAAATTCTGAGGGAGCCACTTCAAAGGTTTACAAAGCAACCATGATAGCTTCATAATAAAAAAGGGTTCAGCCAACAACAAATTTTATCCATGGGCGAGTAGGAAATGTACACAATCCTAGACGAGCCATCCTAAGATTATACAATATAACAGTTCGAGGGTGTGGATTGAGATCAAACAACCATAGAACATAAGAATTTAAACCAAGCACGCTTATATGGGAGGAGGTGTCAGCCCATGCCAGGTTTAAGCCCTGGCCAACATTACCTTTGGTCGATGCATCCTTGTGGATGATTAATGGGGGGGAGTGATGTTCGGGGCGAGGGTCATGGGAAAATCAAGGGGAAGGTAGAAAGTTTGTAGTATGATTTATTTCTTTTGGCCAAGATTGATTTGCTTTGAGGTTTGCTTCCATATTATGGGCTCGAAGAATGTGATAGAAGGCTTTAGATGAAAAGAGTTCTAAAGCGATGCTATGCAAAGGATTGTCTTTAGGATAGGTACCATAAATCAAGTGTTGTATGATGATCAAGGACTCACGAAGGATTGTGAAGTACCTAATGCCCTTGCTATGAGCGATTGAGAGCCCCAAATAGAGTCAATAAACCTCTACCTGATTGTTGGTTCTACCAAGAACACACGAATATTCGACCACTAAAATTCCTGTTGGATTGAATAATATCCCTCCCCCTCCTGCCACCCCAACATTGTTCTTAGAAGTTTCGTTAAAGTGAAGAGTCCATATATTATTTTGCTTCTTCCTATCTGCCAGCTTCAAAGATGAAAGTCGAAGCTTCCAACTGTAATTCTTAAGGGGAGTAGGGGGGGATGGTAGAGAAGAGAGGGGTTGGTTGAATGTAGGGCTCTCCCATTGTCATTCCAGGCATTAAAGAAATTTTGAGGTCAAAATTGGGCCTCAAAACAAAAATATACAACCAAAATCAACTTTATAAGAACCAATAGGATTCAAGATGATGATGTCAACAATGGGGGATGATTCACCATTTTTGGAGGAGAATGGTATAAAAAAATAATAAAAAAATAAAAACTATTTTTTTCAACTCGTATTTTCACATTTTTTCTTGTATTCCTCATTTTTCTTGTAGCAGGGTCCATCGAAAATATGCAACATTGGTACTCCAAGGATGGGGAATTAAATTTCGCATCCAATGAGTGCTCCCGCTCGAAATTTGAGTAAAAATGTGGGGGGATAAGTTGAAAATACGAGTTGAAAAAATAGTTTTTCTTTTTTCCCTCCAAAATTTGATGAGGTGACCAAATCTTATTTTATTATTTCCACTATTATTTAATAATATTCCTTAGGAGGCCCATTTGACACCTAAAAATTTCTTCAATGGGGTCTAAAGAGGGGTCCTAGTTGGAGGGGAAGGGATATGAAATTCTAGGCAAAAGGAAAGGACTTTTAGAGTAGAGGAGCGCCCATGAAAGGAACGATTTTTGAAAATAACACAATTTCTGGAAAGCTAGATTTCCCAACAGAGGTATTTGGTGTGAAAATTCGTACTACCCGGAATCCTACTGTAGCAATTGATAGAAAGTCTTCTATTTGTTATTACTTAACAAATAATTTACTATGTTCTACAAACAAATATCGAAATTCATTCACTACAACCTTCACAAATAAAACTGCGGAAGAAAAACAAGTGCGAAAACAAGATCTGAGCAATAGAAAATCATAGACACATTTGACACTGTTATTTTTGGACTAATGCCCCTAGAAAAACCCAATGCGGGAAAATCGGTGCAACAAATGAGGGTTTATATATTATGTAGTAATTTTTCTGAATACAAACTGGATGCCATGCTGGCTATCCTCACAGAGAATTTGACTAACATGAAAGCTGGTGAGATTACCTCACACACTGACACTAGAAACCGAACTGGCCAAAACCTCGGATGGCAAGCCCTCCACAACCTCTGTGTAGTCACTTCGCAACCTCTGCATGGGGACTGTGTGGCTTCTGCTTTCTGGCTCTTTTGCTCGCTGGATCTGACCCTCCGGCCCCTTCCAATCTCACACCCTGACTCTCCGGCACTAGATCTGATTGATCCTCAGCTGAATAACAAACATCCTCAAGGTTGTAGTGCTGCCTCTGCGTGGCTCTGCGTAGCTGCTACGCTGCCTCCGCTGGTACTACTTTATGTCTTCTCTGTTGTGTATTCTCCGGCTCAAGAATAGACTTTCCAACTGGAATTACTGCCCCTCTTTGTGTAGAATCTCTAGATTGATCTTTCCTCAGAGCATTGCTCACTTCAGAAATTCGATCTCTTGATCCTTTCTTTGTCTCAATCTATTTTCCAAATGACCCTTCAAATCCTTATAATATTCTCGTTGAAAATTCAATGACCGAGATTAAATCTCTAATCAACGGCTAAGATTAACTTTTGACTTGATCTCCGCCTTTTCTAGAACATTCACACTGTGTTTTATTAATACCCTTTAATTATTTTATTTTCCTAAGTTTTGACTTAGGGCCCCTTCAAAAATAATTGATTATTTTAATAAAACTCATTATGAGTGGAATTTTCACAAACGATTTCTGGGTTCTCTGGAATACATGTGCCTGAGCCTCCCTACCAATTTTGAGACTTAGAGCACATCCGATGCTACCACAAATCAACATTTGGTAGGGAAATCCAGAGGGATTTGAATGATGACTTGTTATGAAGGGAGCCCACATAAAATTTATGCCATGAGGAGAGAAAATCACAGAGAGTAACTGGCCAACAAACTCGAGAAAACAAGGGGCTAAGAGCAATCGACCAAACTGTGCGTTGGAGTAGAATAATTCAAGGAAGAGGTGGTTAATAGATTCTTCATGTTTTTCACAAAGAGAGCATCTAGATGGTCATTGGATGCCTCTCTTTCTGAGGTTTTCAGAAGTTAAAACTTTCTTGTGAGAGAGGAGCTAGCAAAAGGTGTTCACTTTGGGTATTACATTGGGTTTCCATAGCTTGTCCCAGATAGATGACTTGGGGGGAATTTGTGAGTTGAAGAGGAGATCTATATAGCCTTTCTTGGCCGAGTAGATATAAAGTTTCCAACCCAGATTTCCTGTAGCAGTTTGACTTAGTTGAGCGCATCCAACTAATTTTCTATTCATAATCCCCTCGAGGGGCTTTAGGGGGCTGGGGAGGAATTCCATGTTCTATGATGTCTAGGCACCAACAACATCCCATCTACAGATATGGGCTAGAGTATTTTTGCTTGAGTTACATATATAATCTTTTAAGGGACTCAGGTCCTCTATTTGACCAAGAGGAGGTTGATGCAGAATTGAGTCATTCCACATATGAATATTGTTGTTGTTTCCAAGAACCCACCTGAGGTGCTCATTGATCAAGGAGGAGGCATACAATATGAGTTTCTAAATTGGGGAGTTGTGTCTAGTAGATTGAGCTAGATCAAAAGTTGGTTGAGCTGCTTGCCGAAGGTACTTAACTTGCAGAACTTGCACCCACCATACTTTCAGGGGTCTCTTGATTTTCTAGAAAAGCTTGGCATCTATGGCATGATTCATCAGGGATGGATCTCTGATGCCCAAACCTCCATGTTGCTTCGAAGCCCAGATAGTCAACCAATTAACTAAATGGATTTTTTTGGTGAAGAATTTGCCTCTTTCCCACAAGAATTTTCTAATTTGAAGGCCAATTCACTGCAATATATATTGTGGGGCTAAGAGAGTTGAGAACTGGTGCAAAGGGATGACAAAGAGCACTACTTTGGTTAGGATGATTCTCCCTGCAATGTTTAGCCAATGAGCCCCCCATGCTTCTAGTTGGCCTCTTATTTTGTGCAAAACATGCTTCCTGGATTGAGGGTGTTGGAAAAGTAACTAGGTTCAGTCTTCATAATTATCTTTGTACTTGTATCAAAAAGCAAAAAGAAGAAAAATATTTATATTATTATTATTTCTTTAGTCATGCATGTTCTTCATGCTTCTAGGTTTTGTTGAGTCAAAGAATTGAATTTGAGTCAAAGTCCATTTGCACTCTTTGTAAGAAAAGGAAAAATAAATTTTGTTAAGTCAAAAAAGAGTCACCATAAGACCAAGTCGGCTTGCTCAACAGATGTGACCCTTCACATTGAAAAACAACTATATATTGGCGTGAATCTTACACCAAAATGCATGTAGTTCGTTGATGTTCTGAGATAAGATATGCGAGTCTTTGTGGCAGGGGAAATGTGAGTTTCTTTGAAGGCGTAGATGCAAGCTTCTTATGTGGTAAGAGATGCGAAAAAAATGCAAACTTGTTGTGATAAGTGACCTGAAAAGAATGCGAATTCCTGAAGAAATATGTGAACTAATCAGATTGTTCCTATGATGACATGTGAGCTCTAGAAGATCTGTTATGAGTGTGTTATGCGAGTTATAGAAAGGACTGCTATGTCTGTGTTATGTGAGCTATAGAAGGGTTATGTGGTTTGTCGAATACAAGCTACATGGAGGACGAATTTCTCTGTGAGACAAGGCATCTAAAGGGAAGGTTGGTGACAGATCTAGGATAAAGCATAACAATGAATGGAGCGGTGACTTGGGGATCTTATGGAGTATTTGTCTTGGTCTTGGCTCTTGGATATCTCACTTTGATTTGATTCTATAAGAGGAGGATTGATTGGGTTTTCCTTGTGTGAAGCCTACATCTTGTGTTTTGTTGTTTCTTTGTGATCTTCATGTATGTTTTGGTAATTGTTTGATGAAGAAAAACATAATAAGGCTAATAAGAAGACAACAAAATTTACAATAAATTATCATGAAAGAGAAATCAATCCTAATACGCAAGTAACTTGATTTCTCAACATGGTATCAGAGCTAAGGTTAGAAGGATGAAGATCACATCTTGTTGGCAATTGTTCTTGAAGTCTTCTTTGAAATTCCTGTGGAGCATGAGTTCACATCTTTGTGGTTTAATACCATGAATCCGAATTACAATAGTATGAGTTGCTCTCTATGGAATGGATGCAAGACATTGACAAAAATTTCTTCATGTAGTTTTGACTCGAGTTACCATTACTATAATACGTTCTGAAGGTGTTTTGTCATAAAGATGAAAATGCAAGTTCTATGTAGTTCTCTCCTATCTGACAAAGATCTGAAATAAGGTTGACAAATAGTGTTGCGAAGAAGTAATGACAATTACAATAGTTATGGAAGTTCCCCTCCTAGCCATGACTATATTGCAAAGTTTTAATGAAATATGAGTTCTTCATTTAGTGATGTACTATGATGCGAGATGCCTCTACTTCTTGACAATGATACAAGTTCCTTCTAAGTAACAAAACCATGACCAAGAATTTGAAGTTTTTAGGAGCACTTATCCGAGACATAAATGAAGCAGTCAAAGAAGGTCTAACCAACATTAATAAAGCAGACCTTTAGAGTAGGACCGAGCTCCTAACCAGGGAGGAAAGGAAGGATGAGATTGTAATAATAGGTATTTGAACCCTCTATGAAACATCCATTCGAAACATATTTTACAGTGACAACATTTTTCGTGAGGCTAGGAAAGATGTAGTCTCATAGTAGGTTGAACCTGAGGGTCGAGTAAGGCCAAAAGGGAGGCTGAAGTACTCACCACAAGTGCAATTGACTAATAGAAAGAGCACATGTAGACCACATGCCTCCAAGGAATCAAAGTTTGCAAGAAGGGATAAACGATTTTATGTTTTAGTCTTGTTGAGTTGAGAGGCTCATTCTACAATCCAGTATGAGGGACCTGTGTAAGTATGTCACATCCTCAAAAAAATGATAAAAATAGTTTTTGCTCATGTCGGCAAAAAAAAAAAACCATATAAATAAATAATTACAAATCTATTAACAAAACAATTAGCTCATTTGTTGATATTTCACTTTCACTCTTCAAGTAATAAATACAATATTTCGATGTCTATCTTAAATAATATAATTTAATAAAGATAAAACATCCAATGTGTATTATGAATAAAATATTTTAAGATGAGTTAATATAAAATGACTCAATACAAATGTTATGTAATCTTTATAACATTCGATAATGTAATTTAAACAGTAAAAAAATACACATTGTTTTTTGCCCTCTAAAACAAGTTTGCAACAAAAGAAATATGATCCCTCTTGGCTCATGTTAGATCCGTGCTTTAGATGGATCTATGCTGGTAATATGATTTGACCGAGTTATGGAGGGTTACTCGTGGGGTAATCTGGGTCGCGTTCTGTGCTTGCATACCTATGGTTGCTTCTGTTTAGAGGCTAAAATGTTGTAGCTAGAAAGGGAAGGGCTGAGACTTAAGTTTGAGTTGGAGTGAAGATCGAGTATGGGATAAGGTTCCTTAAGGAATAATGAGTAGATTTCTGTACCTAAGGAGGAAGTTACCACAATGAACGAAGGGTTCTTTTATTTCTAAAATAAGGGCAAAGGTCCGAGTTTTTTAAGACAATGTATAGGCTGAGATTTCAGACTGCAAGGTGCCCAAATCCGTGGAGCTTTGGGAAGTTGTGTCGAGTTTCTAGAGAGGTAAGTTTGTACTCTTGTGTTTGGTGCAATTGCTAAGTGTGGAGGGTTTGTCTTAGGGTTTAGGACAATGATGTTTGTGCCATGGTTAGGGTTGCTTTAAAGCATACTCAGTCACGTTGAAAGCTGTTTAGAGATTGCGATATTCAAACTAGTATTCTGTGCAAAAGAAGAGAGGGATGATTAGACTTGTGTAAAGAGGCCGCACATCTTTAGAGATTAGCACAGGGGTCCATGAGGTGTATGTTCCCTAGAAGGCCTAAATTGTACTCAGCATGATGCAAAAAAGCGTGAGTTGAAAGAACAATGGTAGCGCTAATATGAAGTGAAGAGTTTAGGACAAAATGTTGGATGCCCTAGTACTGTTATCAAGGTGCAAGATTGATACCGTTAAGAGGGTAGTTCTGTGTGCCCTAAGAAGTAGTCTTTCAGAGAAGTTGGAAGGATGTTTAGAGGGTAGACTATGCAAGCCCTAGAAGCAAAACTTTTGAAGCGATAGGAAGTATGATTCGTGGGAAGATTTAGAAGATATGAAGCACTGTTCACAAATGGAATTCTAAACAATGGTTCGAAGCAATGCAAGATGCAATGTAGGAAGCAATGCAAGATGCAGTAAGTGAAGACCTCAAGTGCAAGATCATGGAAGAAGCCATAAACTGTTAGGAAACAGATTGGGAGCCCTAGTTTAGAAGTTGTAGACCTCAAGTGCAGGATCATGGAAGAAGCCATAAACTATTAGGAAACAGATTGGGAGCCCTAGTTTAGAAGTTGTAGATAGGAAAAATTAATGATAAGAGCGCTGCTTAAGGAAGCTACATTAGATCTCCACGAAATAACAGGTAGCTGATGTGAGGGAAGTATGAGTACTTCCAATACAAGCTGAGGCTTGTAGATATACTCTTCTTGTTTGAGAGGGAGTGATTATGGATTTCAACTCTCAGGTTGAGAGGGAGTAAGGTTGGACACATGGTTCTCCTTATGCCATGTACTGTGACTGATTAAGATTGGCATCATAAGTCAAGTACATGGACATAGAAAAGGAGAATGGTGGATTGGATAAACAACTTGGACATACATTCCTGAGTCATGTACTGTGGTGGATTAGGATTGACATCCTAGTTTAAGTACATGGACTTGAGTAAAGAATGGTACAATGGACAAAAATTTCCTTGAGGGAAATGGCCTGATGGAGGACATACTTCGGGTGTCCTAGGTGGAGTATGTGCCTCAAAGAGGCAGGTGGTGTCCTGTGGAATGCTTCCCAACATTGTGCTTTGATCTTGTGGAGAGATAGAGTGTACTTGTCAAGGCCTTGGTAATGTGACAATGTTGGCTATGATGATACTATCTCCATTGATACTTATCAATCCAGATCCCTTCTTATGTGAATATTTCAACTTGAGATAGACCTTTTGAGTCATTATGAATATCTCCCTAGTTAAGATTGAGCGTTGGAAAAGTGACTAGGTTTAATTATCTTTGTACTTGTATCAAAAAACAAAAAGAAGAAAAATATTTATATTATTATTATTTCTTTAGTCAAGCATGTTCTTCATGCTTCTAGGTTTTGTTGAGTCAAAGAGTTAAATTTGAGTCAAAGTCCATTTGGACTTTTTGTAAGAAAAGGAAAAATAATGTTTGTGAAGTAAAAAAAATCAAATTGACATCCATAAGACCAAGTTATCCCTCCATATGGTCAAGTCGGCCTACTCAACAAATGTGACCCTTCACATTGATAAACAACTATATAGTGGCGTGAATCCTCCACCAAAATGCATGCACTTGGTTGATGTTCTGAGATAAGATATGTGAGTCTCTGTGGCAGTGATATGAAAGTTTCTTCTGTGGTAAGAGATGTGAAAAGAATGTGAACTTTCTGTGATAAGTGACCTGAAAAGAATGCGAATTCCTGAAGAAATATGTGGGCTACTCAAATTTCTTGTGTGATGACATGCGAGCTCTAGAAAATATGTTATCACTGTGTTTTGCGAGCTATAGAAAGCACTGTTATGACTGTATTATGCAAGCAATAGAAGGATCACGAGGTTTGTGGAATACAAGGTACAAGGAGGACACATTTCTCCATGAGACAAGGCATGTAAAGGGTAGGTTGGTGACAGATAAAGGATAAAACATGGCAGTGAATGGAGGGTTGGCTTGGGGATCTTATGGAGGTATTTGTCTTGGTCTCGCGAATCTGTGCAACATAGATTGACACTCTTTGTATTTGAGGTGAATCTGATCCCAAGGATGCGATTCGTGCTGCGCTCGTGCTTTATAATATGATATACTCTCCCTTAATAAATACTTATGAATCAATTTGGATATCTTGAGTTGTCTTCATCTTTATTCTCTCGTCCTTTGCATCATCTTCAATGCTCATGTTCATATATATCTTTAATTTTCGTCGCCTTTTTGTATCCATATGCACTACGTATTTCTTTGATAATTCTAGATCGAAGTCAATCATTTGAACTACATCATCGTCATATCAAGGATTTCTTTAACTTATCCTTGAATTTCCCATGGGTTTTCTATGGATTATCCTTTAAACATTACATCATACTCATGGTTTTCTTGTCTCACCCTCAACTTCAAAGTGGTTCGACTTACCATGAACCAAACATTACATCAAGTGGTTTTGATTGACCACAAATCTCCATCTATCATTACAAAGTGGTTTTCGGTTTACCATGAACCAATACAAAAGGACTCATGATTCATTTGACTCAAGAAATGACTCAATAAATTAACAACTTTTTCTTAATGACAATAAACCTTTGGAAGACCAACTAACTCGTGAACTTGGGAGATACTGTTGTATATTTGAAGACTTGATCTTGCAAAATCTTTTCAACACAGATGTAATTCTCTAGCATTCGAGCACATCTATCCAATCACATTGTACCTATATATAAGGCTTTGAGATTACTTTATTCCAACACTTTTGATGATCATGATTTATAAGATCATAAACATTGCACTGATGTAGCTTCCAACATTTATGTCATTATCTCTCAAAACAATTGCACATTTATTCTTGCTTATGCACTTGATTTGTTGTACTGCTGCTTGCAAATTAATTTGGTGTCGATGTTTCTCCTTTCACAAATTTGATCGCTGCATTGTTCATTTGACCTTCATATCCTAGGTCTTCATTCTTTGTCCTTGCACATATTTTTAGGGGCTTTTGAATACTTTGACCACTTTTACACAACCCTTTTGCATCACAACCCATTTTATTTAAAACTTTGGCATCAATTCCTTTTGTGCTTCTCAAGATAACTTGGTTCATCTTCATATTTATCAGGATCATTATTTGGAGCCTTAGAACAAGAGAGAGACATATGTACATCAACATTATCATTATTAATCAAATGAAAAGAATCAATAGGTCTATTAGTCTTTTGATTGGGATCACTAGTATCACATATTGCATCACACTTTGCTTTCTTGACTTAACTATTTAACTTCATTTTCAAATGCCAACAACACATTTTCTTTTTCCAGTAATTCTTTGTGGAGTGATTATATCAATTTGTCCTTTTGATCTTGAATTTTGAAAAGATCATCTACAAATTGATCTAGTGATTTCAACTTTTCTTCTAATGAGTTGATGTGTTGTGTAGCAAAACCAACAAAGTCATGACAAAGTTCGTTATCTCTTGAACTCAGTGCTGTAACTTTACCTATCATGGAATTATTTTGCTTTTGTAGTTTGTTTATTTCTTGCAAATGATTATGAAGATCTTCTTGCAACGGTTCAATTTCATGATTAGCAGTTTGTAACCTTTTTCCTCTACCCATTTTAAAAATGATAATGATTCGTGCTTGCTTGCCAAAAAAATAAACACACTAAACACATGGTGTTGGATACAATCAATCATACATGCATCTTTCAAATACAATAATAATATCAGATAACCCCAATCATGCACCTTTAATTTAATTTATACACTTCAAACTTTCAATTTTCACCCTTAAAGTCCTAAATACAATTCTAGACTTTAAATTTGACTTCTACTGAAAACCTCATTATTCTTAACTCTAACATGACTTTGCACTCATTTGTATGCATATGAAATTTTCAATATTCAAAGATGTTTGGACTAAGTCTAGTTCACTTTACCTTAAACGATGACATCCATCACTTTTAAATAACTTCACTATGAATGTCATAAAACATTATATCAACATTTTCATTACAAACCAATATCTCATGACTCGTACTTACAAATTTTTTATCACTTGGAAAATAAAAAATACTACGATGTAACTTATATAATTTATCAACTCATTGCATATATATATATGGTGTGTATCCACTTTCTTTCCACTAAAATTCACTCACTGAGTTTTACATGGTCGTTGACAACGTGGCAAATTTGTTTGGATAGTTAAAAATGTCGATATGGTAGTAAGAGTGTTTGAATTGTGTTTTTTATAATAGAAATGAACTTAATATTATAGAAAATCTCACACTCAAAATATTATTGAAGTTTGATAGCTATAATTTAAATTTACAAAAAATTCTACCAAAATTTTCATGATTTTCTGAGCAAATTTGAAACTACATTAGACTACCGCATTGTTCACAAAAAAACAAGCATAAGCATTTTGTGTCGAAGTTTTTTAAATGATAAAATAAAAATACTTCGATGTAACTTATATAATTGATCAACTCATTGCATTAAATATAATCCATTTAGAGGCAATGTGTGTATATATAGATATATAAAATGGTGTGTATCCACTTTCTCTCCACTAAAATTCACTCGCGGCTTTACATGGTCGTTGTCTATCAACCTGGAAAATTTGTTTGGATAGCTAAAAATGTCGGTAAAATTTGTTAGAATCTACATAAGCATTTTGTGTTGAAATTTTTTAAGTGAAAAAATAAAAATATTAGATGTAACTTATATAATTTATCAACTCATTGCATAAATATAATTCAGTTAGAGGCCATGTGTGTATATAGAGATATATAAAATGGTGTGTATCCACTTTCTCTCCACTAAAATTCACTTGCGGCTTTAGATGGTCGTTGTCTGTCAACTTGGTAAATTTGTTTGGATAGCTAAGAATGTTGGTAAAAAATGTTAGAATCTTGCAATTTTTTCAAAAAAAATATGGTAGTAAGAGTGTTTGAATTGTGTTTTTATAGTGAAAATGAACTCACCACTATAAAAAATCTACAAAAATTCTGCACCCAAAATATTATTGAAATTTCCATGATTTTCTGAAAATTTTTGAAGACTCATTAAATTACCACATTGTTCACAACGAATGAGGAACAAAACAAGCATTTTGTGTTTAAATATATTAACGATCTTGAATCTCGTCCTGCACTCTTGGTGGCTCTCCTCGCGAGCACGATGCAAACGATTGAAAAACTATGTTAGCGTTTCTGTGGAACTACCTGTTGGATAAATAGTAATTTCAACCTACCCTCTGAGAACAATTAATGAGTAGGAGTTATCTAGATGTTTCTAGGTTGTTTCTGGAGAGTTCATCTAGCTTCTTGGAGAAGCTATCTCCACCGACATTCAGGAATCGAGAAGCTTCTCTGCCTTGTATAAATATATGTTCTCTGTAATGCAAATCAACAAGTCAAGTTCAGTTTATGTTCTGCTGCGTTCTCTTTCTTGGTATCAGAGCCGATGGTTTCGGCTTGGTAGTTGCAGGGGTGAGTGCCTGCACTGTGTTTGTGTGTGAGGAACCTAGTTAAAGGAGTAAACTGTGGTGAGCGGTGAATCTAACCGCTGTGAGGAGCTGTGTGCTCAGTGGCTTTAAGTGCCAAGGGTGAGTGCCTGCACTGTGTTTGTGTGTGCTCGGTGGCCTAAAGTGCCAAAGAAACCAGCGTGCCGATTGAAACAATGATTTTGGTGCATTGGAGGAGTCTTCGACCGTAAGCGTGGGTTTGTGCGTTCAATTCTCGATTAATGTTCATGAGTTATTACCTGTCACGACTTCCTCTACTCTGTTTTATTCAATCAATTTTTATATTAACCGTTTGAAAATTTCTGTTGTTTCTTGAGGTTTCTGTTGGTGCCTTTCTTGTGCGTTATTTGGAGGACTGTGCCAACTTAGAGAGGGTATTTGACAAATTCGCGTGAACAGATTGTGTTCTTTATTGTTAAACTTTTCTCACGCGTAGAGCTGCCTGCTCTATATATGAAAAATAGAGTTGTGTTAACTCAGTCAGTTAAGCTAGAGTAGAGAACTTGCTGTTGTGAATATTGGTGTGTCATCTCTCAGTGTTGAGGCGTGTTGCAGAACAGTCTGATTGTGTGTCGCTGAAAAATTGTTTGCAAATAGTCTGTGTTGTAGTTGCAGTGTTTATTTGCTTGTGTGTTGTCGCAGAATTGTGTGAAGCCCAAGTGGAACAGACCATATTGGCAAGCCACTGGTGAATTATACTGTGCATTTAATCATTGTTCAGAGAGAGATGTTGTTATTCGGTTATATGGGTATGACTGCTGTGATACAAGATTATCGCAGAGCAGCGTAGTAATCAGTGTCAAATGAAGCCGCATGCTTAGTTACTAAGTGTTTGTTTGGGTTGTTATCTTTGGTGCGGCGTTTTGATGTTGAGTTGAGTGTACGCCGAAGATTTGAGCAGCGTTGTGAAGTCGAGTGCAGTCTTGTCATTATTGGGTTCGTGAAGATTGGAGCTGAATCTAATTTGTGGAAGAACTTGGAGTTGGAGCTGACTTGAAGCTCACTGAAAGCATGGGTCGGCAAAGAACATTTAAACAGCAGAAAAAAAAGAATGAGAGGGCTGAGGCAGAATCTAGAAAAATTCCAACCATAGAATTTATGTTCAATGAAGAATTTATGCTTAATGAAGAGATGAATTTGGATCAGCCAGAATATTTTACAGAAGCTGATGTAATACTGAAAAGATTAATGCCAGTGCTGCCATCATTCTCAGGTAAAAATTTTGAACTTTGGGCTATTAAAATGGAAGGATTATTAGGTTCAATAGATTTATGGAAATTTGTTCAAGAAACTGATATGAATTCTGAAAATAAGAGTAGACATGCAATAGCCTTGTTTCTCATTATATCAGCTCTAGATGAAAACATCTTGTCAAGCATTTTAAATGAATTTGGTGAAATATTTGATCCAAAAATGTTTTGGCATATTCTTGAAATGAAGTATAGCATGAAGTGGAGTGAGAAAGGTGAAATAAATGAAATTGTTATTAAAAATAGTGATTGTGTTGAAAGCATCATAACTGAGATCAAGTCTGAAAGTATGGTGGTAGATGACAATAAAGTAGCATGTGATAGTCGGGAAATTCCATGTGATGCAAAAACTTGTGAAGTCAAATATGATGAGAATTATGCATCTCATGAAGAATGGTTATGTTTGATGCATGAAAAACAACTCATTGATGAGTTGTTGTTTGGTGAGAGGATATGCCTATCTTCATATGCAAATCAAATGCAAGATGACATGTTTGCAAAAACAGAGTTGATTAAAGAGGTTGAAAGTATGAATCAACCAACTATGAAAGATGAAGATTTACAAATTGCAGATAGAAAAATTGTGGAGGATTCAATAGAAGCCCATGAAGCTGTAGAGGACTCAATAGCAACTAATGTTGTGGAAAACTTAATAATAGTTGATGAACTGAAGAAATTTAATAGACCCTTTAAAGAAGAGTGTGCAGATATTGACAGTGGGGAAAAGGCAATAAAACTTGAAGAAATGGCAAGCATTAATGATAAGTGTAAATCTCGAAAACCTCCAGCAATGGTGAATGGAAAGAATGTTAGCATGTAATTAAGAAAGGGGAAACTTCACCACTATCTAATGGAGAGAAAGGTGAAGATAAAACTGCACCTGAAAATAAACAAGTACGGACCATTTAGAAAGAAGACAAAAATGAAAGTCTTGTTTTCATGTATTGTTGTAAGCCTAGTTGAGACTTAGACCAGCAGGCATGACAATTAAGAGTGTTTATATGTATATTGTATTTTGTGTGTTTGTATATGGTTGAAATTAAGGGGGAGTGTTGGATAAATAGTAATTTCAACCTACCCTCTGAGAACAATTAATGAGTAGGAGTTATCTAGATGTTTCTAGGTTGTTTCTGGAGAGTTCATCTAGCTTCTTGGAGAAGCTATCTCCACCGACATTCAGGAATCGAGAAGCTTCTCTGCTTTGTATAAATATATGTTCTCTGTAATGCAAATCAACAAGTCAAGTTCAGTTTATGTTCTGCTGCGTTCTCTTTCTCTACCTGATTATAAATTCTCCTTTCAAAACCTCTCCTCCGATAAACCGATTACTTCATAGGGATAATGTCTTTAATCATAGTGAGTTACATCCAAAGGCAAGCCGAATTGAATTTCAGTGTACGATGACAAAACTTCAAAAACCTTTGGTTTTATTCGCTATTCCAAACCCTCGATTTGCTCTGCGAAGATGCTCCTCAAATGCCAGACTTATCTTTTGTTTGTCCCTGTAATCTCCTAAGAAATCAAATACGAAATGCAAGTTGGGCTTCAATGTCTGGAGAGCATGCTCGGAAAGGTCTTCACTGAAATAATCTAGCTCTCATTAAGATGGGCTAAAAGATGTGGGATGCTTTACGAGTAGCACCTAGAAGCATCAATTCCTGCATCCTTGCCATCCAATTCTTATGAGAATTAATTAGAACTATGAACATTACAGAGTGAAAAATCAACAAAGCAGGCAGAGATAGTAGAATCTCGAGCTGAAATGCTTAAAAAATTATTCGAATTGTAATCGACCTCGAAAAATGAACAAAACCATGACCAATAGTGAGGGAATCATAGAGAACGAACATGATAATACATATAGAAATGCCTTCGATTGCAATCATATTGAGAATTGATCAAAACTGTGACCAGAGAAAAGGAAAAGAGCGATGACCCGAATCAAAACACCATCACCCTTCCACAGATGCTTTGGATTTCCATCGATCCCAGAACTAATTAGAGCCATAAGCAAAGGTAAAAAGCATTAGGGAAGGGATGAATTGATTTTCTATCTGGATCTTGTATTCTGCTCTTTTCCTGTGAAGTTTCACAATAAACTCTCTCAGCGTTTTGACAAAGCCCTTGTTGAATAGAATATCCCAAGAGCTAGCTGCCAACATATCTGCATAATTTTCCCTGCTATCTTTGAATGCCTTACATTCTAAAATGAAATGCTTGTCTGTTTCCACTTTTCTCGGAAGAGAAAAAAAATACATACTCTTTCCTCCCACACTTCTTTTGACCTTTTCCAGCGCCTTGTTTCATGACAGAGTTGATGCGAATTAGTCCTTCATTGAGCAATGATAATTTTGGCTCTCCAAGAAATATTGGCCCTCATGTACACTTTTTGTTGATGATTATGAGAAGGATTAAACTCTTCGATATAATACTTTTTCTTTCTCCCTAAATCCTTCTCCCAAGTACATTTGTGAAACTTATCCATAACAAGCTTTTATCTCTTTACTGCTTGTGGGACACATGCTCAATTAAATGCCCCATTTGCTAAACCATATGTTATTTTTCCGCATCCAAATATTCTTTCTTGTGCACAATATGTTATTAAACACAACCTTAGACCATCTGTCCTTTTCCATTTGCTCAATTTTTCTTAAATACCTAATGACCCGCACCATAGCTATTGCTTCAATAGGAGCCATCACTGTTTCACTTAACAAGATAGCATAAGGAACTCCACTTTTAATTTTGAATTTGTTGGTAATCAAACACTTCTAAAATTTCTCAATTTGTTTCCCTTGCATGTCGGATGTACTGTTGGCCCACAATTCACAACCGTAGAGAATCATTGGAATCACTAAAAGCCCATAAAGAGTTAGAGTGGTTTTCCAGTCCCATAACTTTGCCTCTCTACACCTATTTTGAAAAACATAATTTGCTTTCCAACCCCCCAAAGTTATTTTCTTTCTACATCCATCCCAACTTAGATTTTTGTTGAAGTCAATTCAGAGGTATTTGTAATTCACAACTTCTTCTAAAATGCTGCCTTCAAAGTAGAACTTATGCTTGTTATGATTTCTTTTGTTAGAGAAAACCACTACTTTCATTTTGCTAATATTGACTTGCATCCCTACATTTCTACAAAAATTCTCTAAGGAAAGCAAGTGCTCTTGCAAACCAAGAGCAGATTTAGCAATTAGAATAAGGTCACCTGCGTACAAAATAAGCCTTATAACAAACTTTCCCAAATGTATCCCATCACCCCCTTGCGAATCTAGCCACTCTTCAAGTTTGTCAATATATAAACCAAAGAGGATAAGAGACAATGGGCAACCTTGTTTGACCTCGATATCGCTTCTCAAGCTTTCAGAAATGCCTGCTAAAGTTATAATTTTGACTTTCACATCTTCGTACAGCCTATGCACAATTGCTCTCAAATGCCTGGGAACCCCAAGTTCCTCCATTCTATGCCAAATCTTATCCCTAGGAACTGTTTCAAAGGCTTTTCTGAAATCAACAAAACAACAAAATATTTCTTCCTTTTTTCTCCCAAACTTTCTCAATGATATGCCTTAAAGTTATACCATGATCAACTATGGAATGGTTAGGTCTAAAACCCGCTTGTCCTTTAGCATGTTTATCTCTTTCTTCTACCCACTTGCTGATTTTATTCTCTAACATGCTTCCGAATAAATTTGCAAACAAGGGGTTTATCATTATGGTCCTATAGTTGGAGGGATTACTGACATCACCACTCTTGAAAAGAGGTATTGCCAAAGTAGTTGTCTAATCAGTGGGGAACCCCTATTGTATGATGCTGTTGAAATTTTTTGTAATGTGAGGTGCAAGAATTTTCAAGCCCCACTTTAGATATTATGCTTGGAGTTCAACTAAGTATTTTGCTTTTCCAACACCCAACTTCGTGATACCCATCTCTACCTCTTGCACCGTGAAGAGTTTTGTATCAATGTTGACCAAGGGAGAAGGGTCAACCTTGGGATCATGCTCATAAAGTTTTCTTGCATAGTCAAACCATTTAGAAGTAATATTGTTTTCAGTTTGCATCTTTCTCCGTTGGAGCTCCTTCCAAAATAATTTGGGGTTAATTTTCCCAAGGAAGATTAGTTCTTCTATCCTCGAAACCATGAAATCAACCTTTTTATTTCTTAATATCCACTTGTAAGCTTTGAGCTTTATGTTATCATTGTTTGACTCTTTCCACATTCTCCTTGCCTTTTTGCATTCCTCGTCAAACCAAGCATTGACTGGAAAGCAATTTTTTTTTTTAATCCTTCAGACTTATTGCTTTTTTCTCTTTTGCACTCTGCAAGCGTGCTTTTAATTTAATGTGTTAATTCGTGACTATGCAGGTCATGAAATGGGATTTTCTCCTTCTTGAAGAGCCTCTCTAGAACTAATTTGAATGTATTACAATTTTCTGGAGTAAAAAAGAATTCTTCCCTTTGGAAGATTTTGTTGAACACACGGCGTTTTTGACCCTAAATGCTTCTTTCCAGTCCAAGAGAAGCCTAAATAAATTGGCTTGTGAACTGATTTTAAGTCCCAAAGCTGATCTCCAATCAAAACTTCCTCCATTTTCTCACACAAACTATGGGAGAAAATTACATAGTCTATTGCACTTGCTCCATTGTAAGTATTGCAAGTGAAATTACCAGACTTTTCCCATCTATTCAAACCATTACAAATGACTAGATCAAAAGCCCCACATAGATTAAGCAATTGTTCACCAAAGAGATTGCAATCCTTGTCCTCTGAAATTCTTTCCGACTGATGATTACTCTCTTCTGTAAGCCTAATAGGGTCACAATCTTCTTTACAACAAGGAATTCTAGCATGCTCACTTGCAGTCGTAGCATTTAAATCACCCACTATAATGACTTCACCTAGCTGGGAATATGTTGCAATATCTGCCTTTAAGGCTACAAAAGGATTTTTGTGGTCAAGCCCTCTATTTTTGTAGATTTTTGAAACTTGTAGCGCAAAATAGCATGTTACAATTCTGATGTGATTTCCATTTTATGAAATTTTAAGCCAAATGAATTGTTTATTTGAGTCTTCTTTTTCTAGTTGAATGAAACAACCTTATTTTTCTCTCACTAATACCATGACACCCTCGCGTCCTTTGCCATTCCCTGCTACCTTGTTCCATACTGCCATCTTCCAGTACCCTTCAAACAAAGGTGTCTTGCACCCTTCATGCTCATGTGTTTCTATGAGGCAAATTATGTCTCCATCTTTCGCAATAGGCCCTAACCCATGTCCTTGTCTCCATGGATAACCTCTGCAGTTACAACAAACTAAAATTAAGGAAACCTGGGTATGACATGATTGCTATTTGTTTTGACTTGCAAGATTCACATGTGAGTCTTTGTCCCTGTTTTCCCAAACTGACCTTGCTTCCTGATTTCCTGTTAAAGAATTTGTTGTCTCTTCTTTATTATCATCTTGCTTCACTGTTTTGGTAGGAGGTCCAAATTGCGTTATCATAAATTTACCCTTATGAATCCATGCTATTTTACCCTCATCTCTTGCTGCCCTAACCTTTGACATTTCCTCCCTCCTTTCCTCTTGTTGTTTTAAGGTTAAATCTTCTTCTAGAAAAAATTGAGAACCCCTCAAGAGATGCTTCTTGCTTAGAATGATATCTTTATCACACAAAGTAGGCATGATGACTCTTATGGGCTTGGCTCTTTCATCATTAAACTTTCCTACCCACCATGCTTGATATATTTGTCCTTGCCATAACAACTTGTATTTCAAGTAGTCCTTTGCAAGGTCAAAAGTAGATTCATTTTTCCCATAGTATTTCACCCCTTTAATAATTATGTTTGCTGCTCTATCTTGTTTTTCCTTGCTTTCTCTATCTTGCATGTTGTCGACCCGAAATTTTGTGTCTCCTTCTCTATTGGCAGAATTGCTAATAACTTCAGCCCAAGTTTTGGAAACTTCTGTGGAGTCGTCTTTCCTTTCTTGTTGTCCCTTCATGGTTGTCTATTTGGGCAACCACTTTCCCTTTATCATGGGATGATTTCACATCCACCACCTTTGTCTATCCACTAGAAATTTATTCATGTTTTGCACATATGGCTTCATCCATTGCCATTATGTCTTCCCTATCAGGAGAGCTTCCTGTAGTAATGCCACTTGTTCCAAAATTTTATTGCTTTCTGCTAAAGCCTGGTTCTCAATTTTTATTACATGAATTATATTATAAGACCCAATTCAAAACCATAAACCTTCCTCAAAACCCTGCAAACTATCCAAATTAAAATTGATTGTGAAGATTAATAAAGGACCATAACATGTACACCTATAATTCAATGCAATTCCATGGATTCATGAGCAATACCTATAACATTCAGATCGCTATGCCATTGCAAGGAAAGTCATAGACCATGCAAGAAATTCATGTGTATGCAAGGAAAATTCTATGTACATGCAAGGAAGTCATGCACCATGTAAGGAAAAGTCATGATCATGTAAAATAAGTCATAGCACTTGCAAGGCAGTAATGGCCACATAAGGAGAAGTCATGGAACTAGCGATTTTTAGGAGCATGGTATCTTCGAAGAACTACTAGGTATTCCAGAAGGAAATGACTGCGGATTAGATTCAAAGGCAGGGCCACTTCTAGGTAGTGGTGGAAATACTTTTCTCATTAAGAGGGAGTGTTGAAATGTGGATAGCTTGGAGGGTATTTCCGAGTGGATGAAACCCACAAAAAGAGAGTTGTGGGCAAGATAGCAAAAGTTCAGGGTTTTGACCCAAACGAATGGGCTTGGAACCCATGGATATATGCATTTATATTTTAATTTAATGTTAAGAGGTTGAGTGGGAAACACCTTGATGGACCAAGGGGTTCCCTAAGTGACCTATGGAAAAGTATAAATATAATCCAAAGGAAAGACTAATGACACAAGTGAGAATGACTTCATTTGTGAGGAAGAGAGACCTAGTAGGAGAGTCGCAACAAGGAGCCGAGTTTGTTTGTTGGTCTGCACAATGAAGAAGAGGATGAGCTTCTATAGCAAAGGAGGAACATAGAGGGGCCGAAGTAAAGCAAGGAGAGGTCACGACCAAGGAGCTCTTTTGAGGTTTTGTGGAGACTATCTTGGAGGGTCGAGGCAAGCTGTTGTGGTAAGAAGGCCTAATCACTGCCATTCACAGACAGGTAAAGGGTTGTTCTGTGTGCTGTGAGTTGGTAGAGTTTGATTAAATGTTGTTGTAGCAAAAACCTATGTAAAGGAAGCTGTGTCGCAGGGAAAAAGAGGGTAGCCAAGGCTTGAACATGCCTAGAAAAGGGTGGCCACAACTTTCTTTGGGCTGGTCACAGAGTAAACTGCACAGCCAAGACCTAGAAGTGCCTAGGACTAGGTCTGGGAGGATGATGAATACCAACACATTGGAAGTTTTTCTATTTGTTATTCATAATGTCACATTCTAAAGTACGTTGCAAGCATGATTGGTCCAAGCTCTTCTTTCAACTTCAAAAATAAACTTTTGATGTTGCCATAAACTGATAAAAACTTGATTGCATGACTTGTGACTACTTGGTTAATGTAGGTCATTCAAAATCACTAACCCTGTATTTCATCAATGACTCATTTGTCAAATTAGAGTCAATGTCATTAAAAATTTCCATTAATATACCACAAACTTGGTCACTTATTTTAACTTAAAAAAAATCTCTTTTCCACACCTACGAAAAAAGTTTATTGATTTTAAAAACTAGGCTTTTGGACCCCACATTACCCTAGGAAGAGTCCTAGGTACATGAATTCTTTTACTTGCAATATTCAATTCTCATGGATAATTTTTATGCACGCCACTCTTTATATACAACCTACAAATCCATCAACCAAATTGTAGTGATATCATTGACAACATTATGGATATGTATTTACTGTCGTTGTAAGAGAAATACTGCCTTAAATCTCCATTAGTGCTTTCTTCTAGTCACCTTTATTTTTTACTCTATCACCAAATGAGGGTTGAAAACAATTTAAAACAACGATCCATAAAGGAAACTATACATGTATACTTCACTAGCCTCTTCAATTTTGCCTTTCAGCTTTTGATTGCCTTAAATCTCCATTAGTGCTTTTTCCACTCATCTTTAGTTTTTAATTTATCGCCAAACAAGGGATGAAAGACTTTAAATCAACAACCAATAGGGGAAACTATGCATGTATACTTTGCTAAGCTCCTCTATCTAGCCCTTCAATTTCTCCCTTGTCAATAGGTCATGGAAGTTATTCCTCCTTAAAACCTTTATGGGCTCACTTCTTTTCTCTATTAGTTGAATCAATACCATTTCTTGCCTTTTGGGCAGCATTTTTAACAACTCCTACCTCTAGTGCACTCTATGCCCCTCCATTGTTCTAATTGTAAAGTGGTTTGTCCAACTTCAAACAAATATCCATAATCTGTTTCAGTCTAAAATTACCCAATTTAAATTTGATGTCACGTTTGTTATAATGTCATAGCTCATAACAACATGATATGTACAAGGATCCAAAAACCATATGCTTTTCTTGAATAAAATAGCCAACAAACAACAATTTACTAATTATAGGGTTAAATTTAAACCTATTTTTCCATATAACTAACTTATAAGAAATATAAGAAAAGGTTTTAATGTTATTACCTTAGGCTTCTGTTGTACTATACAACAACCCTCCCCATTTTTAAATTTCTAGAATAAATTTCATTTAGAAATAGGTCCCCTTTTTATCTTGCTTTCTAGATAGAAATAAAAGATTTAGAAACAATCTGATCATTTTTAAATTAGGAATAAGAAGTTCATTGATAAAATGACATATTTCATATCTTTATTAACAAGTGTGTATAAACAAATACAACAGTGAAAAACTTTCCGATCCGATGAGATATAAAGCTTTTATCATATCAAAATATTACATAAAGTTTTTATATTTAACAATATTTGATGTGTACAGTAATCGAAAATTGGAAATCGGAGAGATCTTTAAGTTTTATATTCACTTTGTAAAACTCCGATGCGATGGAACTCAATCGCAATCGCAAATCAGATAAGTTTTAAGTTTTCATATTTGTTTTGCATACTTCCGATGCGATGCGATTCATCGCAATCACATTTCGGAGAATGATCTTTCATGGACTTGTTATAATAAAACTCCGATGCGATGAGTCCCATCGTAATCGCGAATCAGAAAAGTTTTAAGTAATCGTATATGCTTTGAAATACTCCGATGCGACGCAGTTCATCGCAATCGCATTTCGCAAAACTTTAAACAAACTCTTTGTGGTCAATTACAAAACCCTGATGTGATACGTTTCATTGCAATTGCATTGCGGAGAGACAAACATTATATTTGTTTGATTAAAAGACTCCGACGTGGCAGACCCCACCTCATCGCAATCGGAAATCGGAGAAACTCATTAACGATCCACTCCATTTGAAAATCCCCGATGCGATCATCGCAATCGGAAATTGGCAGAAATCATATTATGTTATTTCATTTACCTTTGAAAATTCCCGATGCGATTATTACTTAATGCCCATACACTATTTATTTATCACATTGCAAGGATTCAAAAGGTAATATTTTTTACACTTATTTCAAAAGTGTCAACTCCCGATTGTATGTATGATATTGAATAAAAAATCAAACGAATAATGGAAAATGATTTTGTTTTAAATACGTGAGTGTGACTCTTTAGAGGGAATTTATGTTATAAACAAAGACATAATAAATAAAAATCAATGAATAGATTGTTATACAGTTGTTCTCCTCATTTGAGTTTTTACCACGATTGAACTTTTTTTCCTTTTGCAGAACCAAAGAAAACCCAATCCTTTCATTCGCAGAGCGAGGGAAACATTTTCGGATACAAAAATATCAAAGAGATCTAGGAAGGCGAAATTTGTTGTCACGGTAAAAGCCCCTGTGTTCACCATGGCACCTAAAGAGAAACTAGCTAAGATTAAGCTGGTTACAGACATGTCGTGCCAAGGTCTGGGTAAATTATCCTGGGAAGAGGTATATAACCTCATTGAAAAGGAAAAGCCTAAGGTAACTGTGCCAAAAGCATCAGTTCCCGATGAGGACGATTCAGAGTCAGATTCATAAAATTCCCTTCAAACACTGGCTAATTCATTTATGCACCGAATTGCAGCTCGAGAAAACATTTTTCCATAGTATGATGTTATTCGGTGGGTAATTGATAATGTGGCTATCCAAAACAAAACCTTTGTTTCAACTTCTGGAGCAATATTCGGGTCGTTCAAAGCAGAGGACATTAAAGTGATGTACCACCTTCCGGGCCCACAGAGAATCTACAACAAAGACTTCATCAAGGAATTTGCTGCAAATAATGAAAATTAGTCAAAGCCAATTAGAGAATGGAGAAAGGCTCCCGAAAAGCATAAACACGAGGCATTAGGTATGTACTCTGTGGAGTCTCTTTCGCCTCTGTACTGTTATGCCGTAGCAATGATGTGTAGATTGTTTGGGAATGATAACTCAGCTAGGTTTTCTATACAAATGGTGCCATTAATACATTCTGCTATAAATTCTGAGATAATGGACTGGGCTGTCATTCTTTCTGATAAGATAGCCAATAGGATTCTTGAGTATAGGAAAGACAAAAACTCAGGAAATACTACTCCTTTTTATTTTTGTGCTTATATTCTAGACGCCATGTGCTTCAATTCTAAATTTCGCGTATTAGGATGGAAATGGACCCCTAAAGATCCTGTTCCTATTCATATGTATATCACAAGTTCTTGTGGAAGGGGCATTTCAAAATTCATGTTTACAGAGTTTGTCACAGTTTTCTTATCCCGATTTATCAAACTATTTTTGGATGATTCCCTCCTAGACTTTCTGAGAAGGCTAAAGTTGATTTATCCTCGATTGGGGATTGGTTCGGAGAAGAAAGATTCACATATATTAGAGTTTTTAGAAGTATTGTGGAACCACACATTCTTCCTTTGTATGTTTTAGATAAATTTTTAGCTCAAGAAATTGCATATCAGCTGACAGTAGAAGGCATGTTCAGGACTTTGAAGAACAACAAGAAGCTAATGTGGCCTACTTTTCCTTTTAAATGTGGAGATTATACTCTCGCTAATTTTGTTCATGCTGAGAAAGAAGTTGGCAAGCTAACCAATCTCAGGCTTTCAACAATCCCAGAGAGGCAATATGATCCAAGGACGGTGGCATTTGATTTTACTACTGCTATTTCAATTGCTCGGTTCGAACATGAACCAGATATTTTCAATGATTTATTTGTTTCTGTAGATAATTTGTCCCAAGTTTTTGATTTGGCCAAGTCCAAATTCTAGGCTGAAGAGTTGAATAAGTTTATGTTGTTTAGAAGCCAGAGATTACTCAAAGTTCCTCTGGATCAATTAAGAGTTCCTATGTAGGAAGCTGAGTCACAACAAAAGGAAAAAGATGATACATCTGGAAAAACAGTAACAGAAACATCTACCAGCAAGATCATCATACAAACACAGAAAGAAGTAACAGGAACTAATCCTGTTATACAAAAAGAAGATATTAGCAGCAAAGTTGATACTGAGAAGAAGGAAACGACTGCTAAACTTGATATACATATTGATCAGCAGTCTTCAGCCCAGACAGAAAAAGAAAGCGCTGGTCAGTGGTACTGATACCAACGTGAATTCTGAGAAAGGAGGCACAAAAAGTAAGGCTACTGAACAGGAACCAAAAGGAAATATAAACAATAATCCAGATTCTCAACTTGGAAGAGAGGAAGCTGCTAAAAAGGCAGTTGAATCTATTGAACTTATAGTTTCTCCTCATTTGCTGAGCCAATATGAACAATTTGCCCAACAAATAGGACAACAGAATAATCCCCAAGTTAATGTTCTGGAAGACCAGGATATAGAAGTTATTCCTGAAAATCCCATAGGTGAAATTATGTTGAAAATAGAAGAGATCCCTCCTTTGGATGTATTTTACAGTCCTAAGCATAGGGCTATTGTGAGAAAACAAATAAAAAGGAGGAGAACTGATCAGGATGCACTTTCAACATCACAGGTGGAGTTTATGAATATTGTTTATAAAAATGCTGAGGTGAATCCATATGAGGATCTCATTAAATTATCTCAATACGTAGGTGCCTATAGTGCTGCAACTATAGACAAGGCCTCTGAAGTTACACAATTAATGAAACAAAAAGATTTGCAAATAGCTATGTTAGAAGAACAGGTTACAGAGAACCAACAGAAAATTATTCAGTTAGAAGAGAAATTGCAGGATGAAGAGCTCAAATCCAAACAGCTAGAAGAGTAGCTTACTGTTGAAAAGAAAAAGATTGATCAACAGACCTTAGAAAAGCAACAACAACTAAACCAAGAGGTAGCAAAATTAAAATCTCTTCTGCAAAATGAGAAGACTTCAAAGATTGAGCAAGAGAAGATGTTTCAATCCAGATTGGATAAGTTTAAGAACTATCCTAATTTGGATCAGTTCAAAAATGAAGCCCTGGAGACAAGCAAGTTATTGTCTCAGCAATTAAATGAATTTTGTCTAAAGGTTGAAGACGCAGAATCCTTGTGTGAAATTACATCTTCCTTAATAGATGAAGGAGTCAGTATTAAACTTGAATTTGATGAAGCTGATGAAAAAATTTCCGAATTTTTTTATGGCAAGACTCAGAGTCGGGAAGAAAAGAAAACCTTCCCAATATTGTGGAGAGACATAAGGAAATTATCTTTGCAGAATGGGAACAACGTTTAATCAAAGTGGAAGGAGCTACATCCAGAGCTAAAAGTATGATGAACAATGTAACACAGCTGGTGAATAATAGCCTGTATGCAATCAATTTGATTTCAGATTGTACCCTAGGCAAGTTACCTAGGGTAAAAGAAACTAATTATAGATGGAAACAAGAAATAATCAATAAGAATAAGCAAATTAGCCAACTGCAAGGAATATCGTGGGATATGATGTGGACCTACCTTATCAAGCCTCATAGTTAGCAAACAAAGATTAAATTTCTTTCAAATGCCATCGATTGCATTATTCCTGAATTCTCTGATGCCACATATACAGGGAAGTTACACTCAAAGCTTAGTCATCCAGAAGAAGTGAAAGAAATGCTCAAAATCTGCCATTTGGGCACATCAAACGCAACATATAATCAATGAATCGGTTCACTTCAAGATCACATTTCTGTTTGTATATTTTTGATTAGATAGATTGTAGGAATAGTTTTAATTATTTTGTTTTATTAAGTACCTATTTAAACCCCTTTCATGCATTTAGAAAGGGGTCCTGAATTTGTAATATTTTGACTTGGAGATTACATTTCTGTACTCCATTGACTCTTATATTTTTATAAAGGATCACATTTGGTGATTCTATGCAAAATTGCCTTTAAGAATTGCATTTATGTATCTTGGAGTCTGTTTTACATTGAAGTTGTTGGATTTGGATATCGAATTGCATTGGAAGGTATCAAGATGGATATGGTATTTCTATCTATTCACTGTTAATTTCTTATGTTGTGAGATATTCTCTTTTAAATTGCTATCGTTTATGTGTACTCTTTTTACAATATTTCTTTATACATATAATTTTTGAGTGTGTAGAAATATTTATCTTTTTCAGTATATGCAAATGATATATGAATGATGAATGCAATATGTTATTATAAGTCTGTTTAATTTCTTAAACAAAGTTATCTTTATTTGTTACTGCATATTTCAATTAAGCTATAATACATTTTCATGGTTATTGGTTAGTTGAAACAATTGAAAGTTGTATTCACATTTGATACCCGGGTTAGTTTTAGAATTATTTATCAGTTATAGATTAGATTAGATAGTTTTATTTCAGTCATTTAGTCCCATTTTCCATTTCATCCAATCATTCCATTACCAACCCATTTAAATTATTAGGAAACTGGTCCTATCAATTCAGTCAAAGCCACCACACCAAACGAAAAAGGATCTGTCCTAAGGTCCCGACCGGGTGGTTATCCCCCAATGTTTGAAGCAACGATTTTCGAGGCTTCAACATTTTTGGCGCTAGGAGGGCCAAAGCTATGAATGGAAGATAAATCCAAATCTGTAATCCATTCTAAGAGCACAACACCCTCATCACCTTCAATTTCTTCCACATCTCAAATCACTAGAGAAGAAATTAATAAAAGTATTCAAATACCTACTACCAAAGTCTCAGATCAATCAGATGATCTGCCTCCTGAATCCCCTGAAGTTGAAGCTTTAGTTCATAAACTTCAAGGATTTTCGTTATCATTAGAAGAATCAGAAATATCTGAAGGTAGTGTCACCTCACAGTTTGTTTCTTCCATACCTCTCACTAGGTCACAGAGTGAAAAACTTGGAATTTCCCCACAAGAATTTCCTTTGCCTAGTAGAGTAAAAACAAGAAGAACTCCATCGGAAATAGAAAGTGATACTAGTTCTTCATCGAAAATTCAATCATCTGTTTCCCAAGCTCTAAATCAGAAAAGTGCAGTAGTCTCATCATCATCATCTGCTTAGACAACATTTTTTCAAACATCAATTGTCTCTTCCAGTACTTCAACTGTTACTACTCATATACCAATCGTTTCTTCAAATCCTCCCATTGTTATCCCAACAATGGCACAAGTGGCACAGAGACCATGGACTAGACCGGGAGTTGTAAATATGGCTACACCTTTGCATGATCTACTTGACCATCCTGAAAAATGGCTACCAAAATTTAGTCCAGATACTAATATACCGGCAGAAGAACATATCAATAACTTTATGCTTGCTATAAATTTAAATCAAGTAGAGTATGAAGATGTTGTAGTCAGATTATTCCCCTATACTTTGCAAAGAACAACAGGATCCTGGTACTTTTCCTTACCTTCTGATTCTATCACAAGTTGGGATATGTTTGAAGAGAAATTTTTAACTAAATATGGAGATGATAGATCAATTGCTACTCTAATCAACGATCTCTCCAATTTAAAGACACAATCCAAAGAGCCCATTAAAGATTTTAACTCTCGATTCAATAAACTCTTGAATAAGATCCCTGCAACATCTAAACCTAGTGAACAGGTTAGAAGTGAATGGTACATTAACGCTTTTCCCTCAAACATAGCAATTTTTGTAGACATTGCTGCAAAACCGACTTTAGCTAAGAATATGAAAGAAGCTATTTCAGTTGAAAAGCGAATGATTGCTCTAGATAAGAGAAATGCTATGGAGGAAAGAAAATCAAAGAGAGTCACTTTTAAGGATGATTCAAAGAAAAAGACACCAAGAGATCCATATGACATGGAGGGTTTATAGAAAGTTCTTAAAACCATGTCTAATGAGATGGTTGAGATCAAAAAACAAGTATCAGAGACTTCTACAAAGAGACCATTTAGAAATTTCAAGAGAAATCAAGCTGAATCAAAACCTCCCAATGCAATCTCCAATGCAGAATCAGAAGACGAAGAAGAGGAAGATACTCCTCCAGTGTCGGATGAAGAAGATGAAAGGGAAGAAATAGTTGAACTACATGGAATGTGGGATTTCATTCTCCCTAATTCAGGTAGTGAAATGGAACAAGAAGCTATGCCGGTGAGTACAAGGAGAAAATCTACATCAGAACTTGTTCAACCTGTTCCAAAGAAGAAAAATACAATTCCGAGTATCAAAGACAAGACTTCTGCAAAGAAAGCTTCTTCCTTACCCACTTAGAATTAGCCATCATCTCCCAATCCTCCCACATCATCATCTAAGACTCTAGTAGTATCAGACCCGATGGATTATAACATTATTGAGGATATGAAAAAGACTAGAGCGAAAATTTCATTACATGAACTCAACAAACTTAAACATCAACAAAAGCTGCTATTAAAAGAATTAAATGCTACACCTATTGCTCCTCTACCAAGCGGTGTAATTGCCAAAGCAGCTAAAGGGACTGGTAAGCCACCTGACAAAGTAGATGCCACGGATACTGTTCTTATTGGAGAAAGATCAAATTCTCAAACACCTCCGTTTTTGTTGACTTCAGAAATCTACAATAAGAATTTGCATAATTGTTTAATTGATTCTGGAGCATCCTCTAATATAATGCCTACTTCAGTCTGTGCGAAATTGAATATTGAACCACAAAAGTCTGCAGTTCACATTGTACAATTGGATCGCTCTAAAGTTCAAGTCGTAGGAGAAATCAATTCAGTTACCATTAGACTAGCCTTCGATCCTACAATTGTCCAAAGAATTGATATTCTAATTGCAAATATTCCTAAATTCTATGGGTTAATCTTAAGCAGGGACTGGTCTGTGAAACTTAATGGTTATATTGCAACCGATTTTTCACATATGTGGCTTCCTTACAAAGGGAAACCAAATCAAATCAAAATCGAGCGAGAAAAACATATGACGCGCACTGTAACTGAATTTGAACAACCAAACGAACCTGTAGCTTTCAACAACAATATCCTTGGAGGTTATTCTACTGAGTCATTTCTTGGAAATTTTACTACACCACAATCACCTTTTTCTGTAAATACTTTTGTTTCTCAAATTGAAATTTTTTTGCAATCTAATTCTTCTAGAATTGTTAATATTTTTGATTCATTTGTAGATAAACCTATAGATAGAACTTTATTTTGGTCATTATATTTTGATGGATCAAAATCTAGTGATGGAGTAGGAGCAGGATGCATCCTAATTGATCCAGAAGGAGAGAAAACCATGCTATCATGTAGATTATAATTTGAGTGCACTAATAATACCGCTGAATATGAAGCCTTGATTCAAGGGCTTTATAAGGCCATAGGGTTAAATGTAAAATACTTGAAAGTATACGGAAATTCCGAAATTGTCATAAGACAAATAAGGAATACCATCCATTGTCTTTCAGGACATCTCAAACATTATCAAACCTTAGTACAAGACCTTGCCACTCAATTTCTAGCATTTAATATCTTTTCTATTCCTGGAAATCAAAACACATCAGCTGACCTGTTAGCTAATATTGCATCCAAACTCCTCCCTGCTGAAGATTGTAGTCCTGATAGATTTTCAGTAGAATTGATTTTTCGACCATCTGTTCCCGATAATATTACTAACTGGAGAGTATTCTACCATGATCAAGATATTTTGAATTTCTTAACTTCTGAGAAATCATATGATGAACAAATTATTGATGAAGACGATCATGATCTGCGAATTACTTCAAGAAATAATGAAAATCCGATTCCTAAATCTGTTGTTAAACTTGAGGATCTGTATGATATTAAAGACAGATTCAAGAAAGTAACTAATGATAAAATTCAAAGTTCAACTTTGAAGTTTGAATTAGTGAATCTTGGCTCTGATTCTAAACCTCAGAATGTTAATCTAGGACTCAATTTAACTCTAGAAGAAAGATCTGCTTATTTCAAACTTCTGAGTAAATATAAAAACGTCTTCGCTTGGAATTATGAGGACTTAAATACTTATGACACTTCTGTGATTCAAAACACAATTCCAATGATATATAATGTTAAGCCTGTTCAACAGAGGTTAAGATAGATTCATCCAAATCTTGAGGATCAAATCAAAACAGAACTCAACAAACTTTTGAAAGCCAAAATTATTTTTCCTGTAAGGCATTCCAATTGGGTTTCCAACATGGTATCTGTCAGGAAGAAAAACGATGATATTAGAATCTGTATTGATTTCAGAAATTTAAACAAGGCATGTCAAAAGGACAATTTCCCATTGCCAACCATGGAGAAAATTCTCCAAAAGGTAGCTGGTTCTGAACTCATGTCCTTCCTTGATGGATTTTTAGGCTATAATCAAATTTTAGTACATTCAGATGATAGGTTGAAAACCACTTTCATAACCAAATGGGGAACCTATGCTTATCAGAAAATGCCTTTTGGTTTAGTAAATGCAGGAGCTACTTTCCAGAGAGCCATGGACATAACATTTAAGGGTCTGATTAATAGATCAGTTGTCATTTATTTTGATGACATAACAATTTATTCAAAGAAGAGATCCAATCATCTACATGATCCGAAACAAATATTTGAAATATGTAGAAGGTTTGGTATTTTCTTAAACCCAAAGAAATCCTTCTTTGCTCTCGATGAAGGAAAAATCTTAGGGTTTGTTGTGTCAAAATATGGTATATATATCGACCCAAACAGAGTTAAAGAAATTTCTGATATTTATTTACCTCATAATAAAAAGTCCATGCAATCATTTTTAGGGCAGATTAATTTTGTAAAAAGATTCATTCCAGATTTTTCTCAAATTGTTTTATCTATGCAGAATATGATTAAGAGAAATTCAGTATTCAAATGGGGGTATAAAGAAAAAGAAGCCTTTGATGCAATCAAGAAGGCAATTATTAATGCACCTGCATTGAATACTCCCAATTTTTCTGAAGATTTTATTCTGTATACTTTGGCAACCGAAACATCCTATGCTGTTGTTTTAACACAGCTCAATGATCAACAAATTGAAGCACCAATTTCTTTCTTCAGCTTGAATATGCAAGGAGCTGAGCTAAATTATTTCGATGTAGAAAAAAAAGCCTTTTCTATATTTAGATCAATCAAACATTTTAGACCTTTTCTCTTAAAAACACACACAAAAGTTATTGTCCCATTCTTTGCAGTGAAACAATTATTAATTCAAAGAGAAGTAGGAGAAAAAAGGGCTAATTGGGTGACATATTTGCAAGAATATGATATTGATATTAAACCAGCAAAGATTGTTAGAGGTCAAGGTTTTTGCAGATTATTAGCAGGAGCTCATAACGTACCAGAAAATCAAGATCCAGAAAACGTTGTTCAAGTAAGTCAGATAAGTGTTACAGATTCTGAATCTCAGTATGCTGATCTGATATTTTACTTGAAAAATAGGTATGCTCCTTCTAATCTCAGCTATAAGAACAAACATGCTTTAAGATTGAAGGCTACTAAATAAGAAATCATTGATGATGTGTTATTCAGAAAGAATTATGATTCAATCCTATTAAGATGTCTTGAAAGACTGAAGCAAAAAAGGTATTGCGGGAATTATATGATGGACCAGCAGGCGGTAATTTTGGAGGTGATACCACAGCTCACAAAATCATCCATGTTGGATATTATTGGCCTACCCTTTTTAAAGATATTCACGATTATGTGAGGAAGTGCAAAATTTGTCAAACTGCTAGTGGAAGACAAAGGAAGCCAGCTTTTCCTTTGCAGCCAGCAAACATTGAGAAACCATTTGAGCAATGGGGGCTTGATATCATTGGTGAGATAGTACCTCATTCTTCCAAACAACACAAATACATCCTCACAGCAACAGATTACTTCACAAAGTGGGTAGAAGCAATTCCTCTAGAGGTAGCCAATTCTGATGCAATTATTGATTTCATCGATCAATTCATCATTACCAGGTTTGGTGTACCTAACGCTCTGGTCTTTGACAATGCATCTTATTTTTTTGGTAATAGTATAATGGAATTTGCAATGAAAAGAGGTTTTAAATTGAAATATTCAGCTAATTATTATTCACAAGGTAATGGTTTAGCTGAATCCACTAACAAAAATCTCATCAAAATTATTAAAAGGATCATTGATCAAAATCAAAAGAATTGGCACAAGTCTTTAATCTTTGCATTATGAGCTGATCATATTACTCTTAAAGCTTCTTTAGGAACTTCACCTTTCAATTTAGTTTATGGAAAAGAAGCTGTAATACTATCAAACCTAGCTCTTCCATCATTAGCCCTAGTGAAATTCATTGAAGAAAATCCTTCCTCATCCATTCAGTTGAGATTTGATCAAATCCTTAAATTAGAAGAAGATAGAGAGAAAACAAAAAATATTCATGAAAAACATCAATAGCTTGTAAAATCTTCTTTTGATTCAAGTTCCACCAGCTCAAAACATTTGTCATTTGGTGATCTTGTTCTGAAATGGGATAAATCACATGAAGAAAAGGGTAAGCATACCAAATTTCAGAAAATGTGGCTTGGACCATTTCAGACTACGGAAAAGATAGGCTCATATACATTCATACTCCAAGATTTAACAGGAAAGAGAGAATCTCTTTCTGTAAATGGGCTTGTCTTAAAGAAATTCTTTTCATAAGGAGGTAACCCCTTCTTACTTGTACATATTCCTTTTTGCAATTTTTGTTTGTTTTGAATAAAGGTTGTTAATAGTCTCTAATTGAATTTTTACTATTAGAAAATGTCCTAGGAAAAATGTTATAAATACTTATTTTGTGTAAATAAGAATTTTTAGGGAAATGATTACAATTTTGGATAGTTTAAAATAAAATGTTAAACTTTGAAAATGTGTTAAAAACAATTTGCATGATATTTTGAAACTTCGAGGAAAATGTAAATCATTATAAGTTTATTAAGCAGAGAAAGGTTATCTTTAAAAAGTAAAGACTTTTTCAAGCTTTAGCAAACAAAAAACTCTGAAAATTGTCATCCATTTATTCTTAAGGATACAAATATTTCACCCTATCCATTTTGGTTGTGATTTTTTAGAATGTAATTCTAAGAAATTATATGACAAAATTTAGGAGATAAGAGGTCTCATCACGAGCCTACTTACCATGATCATAAGAAGTAATAAAACTGACATTACCAATACTGCATACCAAAACAAGGTAATGGCTTGTAAAAGTAAGACAAGGGGTCTCATCACGAGCCAACTTGTTTAGTTTAATTACAACTAGTGAATGGCATTGTTACTAACTGGCTACCAAACCAGAACAATGACTCTTAAACTAAAATAAATAAATAAATAAAAGATAAAAAACATGAGATAATATGTCTTATGAATTTATTTTTAAAGAGTCATAATCTTAGTTGGATGGGATAATGAATAGTTGATGGTTAAAAGATAACCCTGTCGAGACTATGAACATTTGCTGGCAGCAGAGGCAATGCCTATGACAATAGAGTATATTACAAAAGCTAAACTTGAAGAAGTACACTTACTTACTTCATTATTATCCACATTATATTTCTCCAAAAACCGATCACCAAGGAATGCTAATTGTACTCCATTTTTGAAGTAATATAATGTCAAATTTCAAATTATATATATATATATATATATATATATATAAGGTTTTTTTTTTTTTTTGAAATTCGACATTATATTACATAAAAAATGGAGTACAATTAGCATTCCTTGATGATCGTTGCTTCCCTACAGGACTTCCCTATAGGTAAACCAATCCACTGACACCAATGTAAAGTCTTTAAGTTACATATGTTGTGTTTGACCAAAGTGTCTTTCAGGACCCGAGACAGGACTAAGCCTAGTTTTTGCAAAATTGCAAAATTGTGATGACAATGGTTGTTGAACATAGTAATGGAAAAAACTAAGAAATACATTTTGATATGAGTTGACATAGAGAGATAATTGAGAAAGCTGAGGAGCTTGCTAGAGGATGGAAGACCGCTCATAGACCAGAGGCCATGACTGGTTGAGCGAGGGTTGTCCATCGACGGAGGGTCGTCACCATTGGCATTGCGAAGATTCCACAACGTGGTCACACGCCTTGAGTTGGCACCGCCACGACCCCACGACCCCATGACCCCATCCATGCTTTGATGCCGCCACGATCCTGCAACCCCAACACTATTTTGACACTACCACGACCCCATGAACCTAACAATGCCCCAGGCCATGCTTTGACCCCAACCATGCAACGACCAATGGCCATGCTATAACCACAAGCCTGATTGCATGCATCGAACGTGAGCCACGATATAAATCCATGCTTCAAGCAGTGACCCTTCTCAATTTGGCTAACTCATAACCCTATGACATGGTTACATTTTGTTTTTTCATTTTTCATTATTTATCTATTTTTTCTTTTTTTTAACCCTTTTTTTGTTACACTAACAAACATACCCCACTATGTACTAATTTGTTAGTTGATTTTGAAATTTTCATTACAATGGACCAAGTATGTCCCCGCTGTGTGTCAATTAATGGTTGATTTTTAAATTTTCATTGCAATGGGTCAAGTTAACCCCCACTGCGTGTTAATTTGATGGTTGATTTTTAAATTTTGCTTACAATGTGTCACATTGTCTTAGGTTAATATTTTTAAAGAGCTATACTTTTAGTGTTTTAAAATGAATACTCTTAGCATAATGAATATTTGATTTACGAATTAATTTTTTAGGATTCTTTTAGACATGATATTTGGTTTTAATTCAATGGTTGAAAAATTTCAAAAATTTCAGGGTTTTTGGAACATGATATTTTACCTTTAACACCGTGGTTGAAAAATATCATAATTTTAAGGTTTTCTAGAGTCATGATATTTATCTTCAACGCCATGGTTGAAAATTGTTGGAATTTTAAGGCGTCTCATATTTTGATGTCATGCCTGAAAATTGTTGAAATTTTATGGTTTTTCGGAGTCATGATATTTTATCTTTAATGCCATTGCTAAAAAAAGTTGAAAATTTACCCCGAAAAAAAATGTTGTTCCAACATCAACACTTTTCGTTTTCAGGGTGTTTTTCCATGTTCTTTACGTAAAAAAAATGGTTTTACTATCATTTTGAAAAAATGTTGAAAATTTACCCTAAAAAAAATCGTCGTTCCAACATTCACACTTTCATTTTCAAGCTATCTTTTCATGTTTTTTCAGGGTTTTTTTGCTGGAGTTTTTTTTTTTTTGAGGTTATAATTCTCGTTTGTGTTGAAGAATGTAACTAGTGTCGATCTTCATAATTGTATTTGAGCCATAGTGTAATATATTTATTAAAAGAAAGAGAACAAATTTATTACGAAAGAAATTATTTATTAGCATTGGTTTCATGCTTTATTATTTTGATTTTAGGTCAAAGCCTCTATTGTATGCTTCTAGGGTTTATGTCATGAGTCTTAGTCATTTTCATCATGTAATGAACCCTTCTCGATCTTTATATGTCAAGATATATATATATATATATATATATATATATATATATATATATATATATAATGAGTCAAATAGGCCTCCTCCACCAAGTAGGCCTCAAGGAAGATAAGTCAGCCTAATTGGGAGCTAGAAACCACTATATATAGGCAATGACTCGACCTCATTTGGAACACAAGACAAACAAGTTTGATTTGAACTAGGTGGAGAAGAAAAGGAAGAGTGAAATACCTAAGGAGAAGGAGAAAACCCTAGTGAAGGAGACTTTTGTCAAACAATAAGAAGCCAAAATTCTCTATTTTTGCCACACGTGCGAGTTTCTGGGTTATTGCAAGAGGGCCAAAATTTTAGATCTGTAGTAGGAACGAAATTTTAGAAGTTGAAGGGCTGAAATTATGAGTTGTATGTGTGATTCGTATTTATGCATGAACGAAAAATAATACACATATAGCCATAGATTGAGAGACATAGAGGAAATAATGTTGTGTAAGTAGCTCCAAAAATAGAAGAAAAGAGATATGAATGCCTTAGAAATAAGCCACTTCGAGGGGGCAACCTCCAATACATTACATAAATGAACAATTCTTGGATGATACAGATGAACAAAACCTCCTTCTATATATAGGAGTCCATGGGGCCACAATATAATCCTAGTGGGGCCACAATGTAATCCTAGCCGACCTAACAATAATAATGTAAGGGCACAATAATAACAATATGGGGGTTACAGGGGTACAATAATAACAATAAGGGGGGTTACACTAACATAATAAGGGGCTACACTATTAATATAGGGGCTTAACATGCCCCTCTCCTTCAAACAAGTGTTGTCCTCAACGCTTGAGTAGCTCTGGGTGCTTCTGTATAAAATTATCATCCTCCCATGTAGAATCTTCAGTGGGTAAGTTCTTCCACTCGATGAGATACTCTGAAATTGATCGATTCCGTAGTTGTCGAGTTCTTGTTTCCATGACCGCTTCAGGTTCCAATATGATTTTTCCTTCCTCATAAAGTTCTGGAAATATTGTTTGAACTGGAAGATTTTCACCTATAACCTTCTTTAAGCATGAAACATGGAAAACTGGATGTACTCGTGAAGAAGCAGGAAGCTACAATTTGTATGCCATAGTACCAATCTTTTGCAACACCTTGTAAGGACCATAGTACTTTGGCGATAATTTATTATCCTTCTTTGCTTGCTTGAGGGACATTTGTTTGTATGGTTGTAGCCGTAAAATACCCAATCTCCTACATCAAAACTTCTCTCGCTACGATGTTGATCTGCCTGTTGTTTCATTCGATTTTGTGCCAAATTCAGGTTATCCTTTAAGAGTTGGAGAACTTCTTGCTGATGCTCGATGTGATCTTCCACTGCTTGAACCTTCGAATTTTCTCTTAAAGATGATGTGATGGATGGTGGATGATATCCGTAAAGTGCCATAAATGGGGTCATTTTTGCTGCAGTATGGAAGGAAGTGTTATACCACCATTCAGCAAGAGGTAACCACTTGACCCATTGTGTTTGTTTATCAGATACAAAAAAACAAAGATATTCTTCCAAACATTTATTTACTATCTCAGTTTGACCATCCGATTGAGGATGATAAGATGAGCTATGAGCTAATTGAGTACCCAAACAAGAAAATAACTCCGTCCAAAAATTTCCAGTAAAAATGGGATCTCTGTCGCTCACAATAACCCTTGGGCTTCCATGTAGCTTTTGAATTCTGTCCATAAATGTAGTAGCAATCGTACTTGCTTTAAATGGATGAGATAATGCACAAAAGTGTGCATACTTGGTAAGTCTATCAACTACCACCATGATGACACTCTTTCCTTCGGACTTAGGTAAACCCGTGATAAAATCCATTGAAATCTCCTCCCAACGTTGACTTGGAATGGATAAAGGTTGTAGAAGTCCTGGGGTCTTAATTGTTTCCACTTTATTCTGCTGGCAAACCAAACATTCCGCCACAAATTTTTGAATATCAGATTTAAGGCCATCCCAAAAAAATTCTTTCTTCACCCCGTGGTAAGTTTTTAAAAATCCTGAGTGTCCTCCTAAAGGAGAAGTGTGCAATTCCAAAAGAATCTTTTGTTTTAGTTGGGAATTCTTACAAAGATATAAGCGATCTTGTACCATAAGGAATCATTTTTCCAACTAAATGTATCAGATGTACTAGGATCTTGCTGCAACTTTTGAATGAGTGTCCACACTTCTTCATCCTTCTTCCATTCATCTCTTGCTTCGGTTATCCAATCTGGTTGGATAATAGAAATGGCACAAATAAATGCTTCCACCTCTTCATTCTTTCTTGAGAGTGCATCTACAACAACATTAAGCTTTCCTTTTTTGTAGATTATTTCAAAGTCATAACCCAACATCTTTGTGACCCATTTTTGCTGCTCTTCTGAAGATAGTCTTTGTTCCAAAAGTGTTTAAGACTATCATGATCAGTTTTTTCCTTAAAGTGTCTTCCCATTAGGTAAGTTCGCCATTTCTTTAGTGCATGCAGTATTGCTAACATTTCCTTCTCATAAATAGGTTTTTGTAAATACTTTCCTTTGATTGGACGACTTTCAAAAGCAATGGGTCTTCCTTCCTGCATTAAAACTGCACCAATTCCATTTCCTGAGGCATCACATTCCACAATAAAGGTTTTTGTGAAGTCCGGTGTAGCTAAGACCGGTGCTAGGCACATTGCCTCTTTAAGACGTTCAAAGGCCTTAGTTGCTTCAGGAGTCCATGAAAATGCATCTTTCTTCAATAATGTTATTAGAGGTGCTGCTATTCTCCCATAATTCTTAACAAACTTGCGATAATACCCTGTTAACCCGAGAAATCCTCGCAACTGCTTTATGGTTGTGGGAACTTTCCATTCCTTAATGGCTTTAATTTTGCTAGGGTCTACTTTAACACCCTCGTGAGATACAATATGACCCAGATATTCCACCTCTTGTACTCCAAAGAAACATTTGGATTTTTTTGCATATAATTGTTTCTCCTGCAATAGTTTGAGCACCCCGTCAACATGTTCAACATGATCCTTCCAAGACCTGCTGTAGATTAGTATATCATCAAAAAATACTAGCACAAATTTTCTAAGGAAGGTTTGAAAATGGAATTCATCAACCCTTGAAATGTAGAAGGTGAATTGGTAAGGCCAAAAGGCATGACCAAAAATTCATAATGACCCTCATGAGTTCGAAATGTTGTTTTTGGAATATCTTCAGTCTTCATTCTAATTTGATGATATCCCGAACGAAGATCCAACTTGGTAAAATAAATTGCTCCATGTAATTCATCCAATAATTCATCAATCACAGAAATGGGAAATTTATCTTTAATGGTGAGCTTATTGAGCTCCCTATAATCCGGACACATTCGCCATGATCCATCCTTCTTGTGTACCAATACCACAGGAGTAGAGAAAGAACTTTGACTAGGTTGAATTATACCCGCCTCTAACATTTCTGCAATCATACGTTCAATTTCGCTCTTTTGGAAGTAAGGATATCTATAAGGCCTGATGTTTGGACGAACACTTCTCGGAATCAAATGAATAGCATGATCATGATCACGAATAGGTGGGAGTCCTTTGGGAGTTTCAAACACCTTGGAATGATTGTCCAAGACTTGTTGGAGATCTACAAAAATAGATGATTTTGATGTTGGAACTTCTAGTGAGAATAATTGCGCAATTACGCCTCGTTGTTATTTCTTTAGAAGCTTTTTCATGACATTAGAGCTTATTATCCTTCCTGGCTTCCCCGCAATACCCCGTAATTCGACTTCCTTTCCTTCTGAAAAAAATTTCAAGAAAAGTTCTTGAAAATTAAAAGCTACCGTCCCCAAAGATTGTAAACATTGTACTCCTAGTACAACATCAGCACCTCCCATAGGAATGGAAAGCATTGGACTAGTCAATACATATTCCCCCATGGTTAGCTTGATATTATGGCATTTTCCAGAGAAATTTATAGTTCCTCCATTTGCAACCATCACTTGACATTCTGGTGTTGGGTATATGAAACAATTTAATTCATTGGCTACCTTACAATGAATAAAATTATGGGTGCTACCTGAATCAATCAACACTATTACCTTTTTCTTCTTGATATGTCCTTCTATCTTGAGAGTTTGAGGAGTGGTAATTCCTACCAGTGCATTACATGATATGGTCAGATTCATTTCTTCCTCTTCTAGGGCTGGTTCCTGGTGTATATCCTCTTCTTGTTCATTTTCTTCTTCCTCTTCACAATCTATGTAAAATAATTTCTTCTCAGCACACTTATGGCCTTTAGTGTATTTGCTATCACAACTGTAGCAAAGCCCTTTTGCTCTTTTTTCTTCCAATTGTTGTGGTGTCAACCTTGTAGGTTGTGGAAATCTATGCGTAGAAACACTTCCTTCTTTATAGAATTGAGTGGTAGGCTTCCTTGTCGCCATAATTTTACATTCAAATTTTCTTGCCAACCTGAATGCCTTCTCCAATTAATCAGGTTCCAAAACGCGAACTTCATGTTGGATGTTATCCTTTAAAGTGCCTATGAAGAGATCAATCATGTGTTCCTCTGGAATGTCAATTACCCTTATATTCAATTTTTGGAAGTCCTCAATGTGTTGCTCCACTAAACCCTTTTGTTTGAGATTTATCAATTGGCTAAAGAAGGTGTTGCTCTTTGTATCCTCATAATGTGCTATCATTTCATCCGTAAAAATTGACCAAGTGACAATTTTTTTACGGGAGCAAAGCCATCGATACCATACAAATGTATTTTGTTCTAAATGTAAAGTTGCAATGCGTACCTTTTGTGTGTTTTGCACGTTATGGAGATCAAAATATTGCTCCATCTGTAGTATCCATGTTACAGGATCCTTTCTGTTGTACATTTTTACTCCCGCAGGCAAATTTCTGGTCCGCCACCTTTTTCAATTCTCTTTCACATCTCCATCGTGGTCAAAGCTCCATGCTCTTGTTTTCTATTATTGTCTCTGCCCGAAAATCCGCTTTGCAATGGTTAAAAACCCGCAATTTAAATTATGTCAGGCTGGAGCCCCAGGGCCTTAGCTCTTTTCCCTGACATCACCATACGACCCGAGCCCGGAACCATAAGTCAAAAGGAAAAAGGGCTTATCATTTCATATTTTGGAGAGAATGGTGGCCGTCCGATCGAAGCCCAATCAACGGAGCGACATTTGTTTTATAAGGAGGGCCCCACATGCAGAAAAACCGGCGGTATTATCCCGCACCGCTCCCACCGGGAAGGCGGTATTTAGCATGAGAGCAGCGATGCCATAGAAGAAGCGCCACGCGTATTTTGTACGGGTCCAAGAAACCACCTCCCCACGCGTTAAAGCGTGTACACTTGCCGGGCAGCGGAATTCACGTGAACCATTGGATCTCCCGGTCTCCATCCAACGGCGGAGGTGTACCAGAACTGCTCGCTCGTCAACATACGTCCGCCATGTACTATGGCCCACCATCGTGCTACCCTCATCACCTCCCAACCGTTGATCCGTGTTTGCCATCCAACGGTCCAGAGTTCAGTCCCCCATCTGTTGACTCCGCCACTTCGCCCTTCCACCTGTTCCCTCCGTATGTCCACGCGTTCGCCTCCGTGTGTCTAAGATATTTCCCTCCGTTATATATATATATATATAGGTGTGTTTACGTATTTATTCGTATTGGTCATCATTCTCTCCGTCCATACTGTGTTACGTAAAAAGATCCGCACTTGGTCTATCTGTCAAAACCTCCATCGTTTTTCTTCCACCACCCTGCGTATTTCTGCCGGTCGACCATGTATCCATCGTTCCCGCCTCCACCTGTGTCAGTTTTCTCTAACATTTTGCGGGTTTTGCAGGTTTCAAGACAACATGAGGGTGCACTAATTCGCTGCCTCTGTTGCAAAGGTTGGGAGCCCATAAAAGGATGATATTCTGTGGGTGAAATTTAAAGAAGAAGCCGAGGGTAGGTGTGAGAAATGACCGCCATTAAAGAAAACAAAGATATGGACCTACAGAACCCTCCAGAGAAATTCGCCCTGCATTAAAGATCCAGGATTCGAATCCAAAGTCAAGGGCCGAGAGTACAGAACAGAATTGCAGACTATCTCAGGTCTCTTATGGCAGCAGATTTTTCCTCAACAAAAGACCGAGCATTATATATATTTTATTATTTGTGTCATGTTTATAAGGAGATTTTCATCTCCCAGCATTTATTTCTAGAGACAGATTGTAAAGTACAGTCATTTATAGTTAGTCATTCATAGAGTGGGCGCGAATGTTTTCCGCCATTTTATTCAAATTGAGTCATTAAATGTGCTTCATCTACCTCCTTCTCGAGAATTCTCTATCTTTTCTATAAAGGCCCGAAAAGAAGACATTGTAAGGGTTCCAGATTTCTTTCAGCAAACTGTGTAGTGAAAAGGCTTTTGTATACATTCTGTAATATTTCTGTATGAAGGTTCAGAGCCCGTAGGGTCTCAGTGAGGAGGAGTTATAACTGTAATGAGGATTCTGGTCTTTGGTATCTCACAGTATGTAATTTCCTCTTATGTGTTAATACAATATCTCATTTCATGCTATTTATCTTCTTGTATCATGTTCTAGAATGCGAGTGGCTCACTAGTTTGCAGTAAGGATTCATCCTTGTTGGTGCCCTTTCTGGAATTAGTCAAGCACTTTAAATAGGCCTAGTCATGATATACTGTTCCATGATCATCTCTTCCATATTTTCTGCTATATTAGTTGCATGAGGAGGGTGCTTTTAAAACGCCATTGTCATATAAGGATTCATAGATTGGTATGCCCTTATGTGGTTCTGTTGTGTATCTGGGTATCAATCTCATGTCAGCTAATATCTTCTTTATGTTTCCTCACTGCACTCACTTCCTGATATTTGATTTCTGTGATATATTATCTGAAATGGCCCTCTTTACAGTAAGCGGTCTCTTAACTGTCTGATGCCTTTGTATGGGAGTTTTACATGATGTCCCTACACTGTTCTTATCTTTGTACCAGCTTCTGAGAGAGATTGGTCCCATTCAAAACTAATTTCCTTGTTCAAACAAGAGATAGCAAGTGAGTTCTTGGACTGACAACCCAAACCATAAAGGGCTCCTTGCTATATTAAGATGTCCTAGGCACTGGTCTATGGCAACTCTAGACTGTCTCTAGGAGGGTGACAAAATCAATCACAACATCTTTTTGGCGCCGTTGCCGGGGACGAATTCAAGAAAATCAATTTCCCTGGGTCTCGACAAATTGATTTCACTCTCTAATCAAGTGAGCACAGAGAGTTGAAGATTTGCGTATCTCTCACCTTGGCGACTCCACGTTGGTCTTTATTTGACAAATCTATTGGTAGTCCTGGCTTCTCGTAAGCCACATTTGAGGTCAGATACCTCACAGCCGAAAACACCTGTGTCTGACCTGGAGAAGATCATTCACAGAAGAAGTTGGAAAGAGAAGAAATTAGTTCGTGCTGAAATTCCTGAATTGTCTGAAGAATATTATCCATCCTCTTCTTCCCAAGAAATCCAAGTAGAAAATCCCGACTCCACTGAGGAAAATCTTGAATATTACTCGGATAGCTCACCTAGGGGAAGCGCTAGAACCAAAGAGAACTCTTGTCCTACCCCTGAATGCGAAGTTAAAGAAGTTACAGAAGTAGCCCCTGTAAATCGTGAATTATTTCCATCTACACCTCAAGCTTCTGTACAGTATATTCCCATTGTTATCCATACCCCACTTCCTCCTTCTCCTCTTCCTCCATTTGTACATCAAATTGTTATAGCCCCACCTCCTCCAATGGCTAATGTCCCTGCCTTCCTGTTGAACAAATATGCTCCACTGGCCTTACCTCAAGTGCTGAATGATATGCCGCAAGAATATTTGAAGATTTTGCCCAGATTTAATGGAGAAAATGAGATTGATGCTCAGAAACATCTTGAGGTTTTCTGTGCCTTTGCAGAAAATTTAAATGTTGAACATTTGGACGTGGTCTTAAGATTGTTTGTTCAATCTCTAGATGGTGAAGCAAGAAAATGGTTCAAGACATTAGCAGACCGTTCCGTAAATACCTGGGAAAGAATGGAAGAGGTTTTTCTCAGGAAATGGGGAGAAAAGAAAGATCACGGGCAGTGCCTCGTTGAATTCAATACGCTAAAGAAGAAACATAACGAGGGGGTGGCAGAATTTATCAAAAGTTTTAATAAATTATATCTGAACCTTCCTGCTGATATGAAACCTCACCAAAATGCTGACAAAGTTGTTTTTATAGTAGCTTTTGACTCTGATTTCGGTTTATCTTTGCGGGAAAGAATGCCTGTCACCCTGGATGATGCTCAGACAGATGCTCTAGAGTTGGAGGCAAATTTTGCTGCCACTGGTAAGTCAAAGGGAAAAGTCGAACAAGATACTAGAAGAAGAGGCAAAGAAGAGGTTTCTACCTCTAATCAAGACAAAGACTCTGACAAGATGGATGAAATAAGAAAAATGATTAAGAAGATGGTTAAACTTGAGTTGGAGGCCAAGAATTCAGCCCCCAAGAATTTTTATAATGCTCCGAATAGAGGATATAATCCCCAGTACAAAAGGCCACCTCTCTAGATATTACCGAGAGAGACAAAGGAACAACAATATCAGGTACCCCATCCCTTGTACCTGGAAGGCCCAGTAGATGACTCCACTGGAGATGCAGCTTACGGATTAGAGGATTCCAATCTGGCCTTTTCACACAATGATGATATGGAGTGCCCCCTGCAAGAAGAAGATGAAGAAGCAGAGATTGACCATTACTGCAAGCAATTTGCTGATTTCATGGAAGCACAATTCAATGTAAAATATGATCTCAGATCTTTAAGGAAGAGGACCAGAACTCAAGAACAAGAAAAAGAACCACCTCAGAAAGAAGCATCTGTTCAGAAGGAATCAGCAACGAAGAAGAATGCAGAAAAAGGTAAGAATTCTCTTCAAAATACTCCCTTGCAGCCTAGTGATCAGATTCCTTCTTCTTCAAAAACAGTCAGTCCTCTTAATGTTGAGTCAGTATCAAAAGAAGTGAAGTCTTCAGTTGAAAATAAGGAGTCAAAATAAATTGTGGTAGAAAAGCCCACATCTGCTTTCAATTTGCAAAAAGAACTTGAGAAGATTAAGATTCCTGTCCCTCTGACTGAGTTATTAAAACAACCTGTATATCAGTCTCAAGTTACCTCTTTTATACTTCCTCCTGAAATATCAATTGCACCTGATAGTCTAAATCTTCAAGAAGAGAGACACATGTCGAGGAGATAGACCCTTCTACTCCTCCCTTTTATGTGTCTTTAGTCATTCATGACCTGCTGTTACATAACTGTATGTTAGATTCTGGGGCTTCCCATAATCTTATGCCTCTGTCTGTCATGGAACAACTAGGACTGCAAATTACAAGACCGTACAAAGATTTATATTCATTTGATTCCAAAAGGGTTAAATGCTTGGGAATGATTAAAGATTTAGTGGTCAATTTGGCACAAATCCCGGCAAAAAGTGTGGTCATGGACATTGTGGTTGCTGATATCCCAGCCCGCTTTTGCATGCTGTTGTCAAGGTCCTGGGGTACAAATATTGGGGGATCAATCAAATTAGATTTAACATATGCTACTGTCCCAGTCTTTGGAGGTCAGGAAAGGAGGTTATACAGGGAGACTAGATTTGTCAAAATGGTAACCAAGGCTGACTGCTCAGATAATTCACCTGTGTATAACAAAGAGGGTGACTTCTCATGCTTGATGTTAGAAGAAAATAAAAATTATGCTCATGAGCCCCTTTTTGGTCAAATTCAAGCTGAGCAGCCTAAAGGAGATCAGGAATCAGAAATTTGGACTTTGCACTTTGATGGAGCAAATTCAAGAGAAGGTAATGGAGCTGGGGTATTATTAATCTCTCCCGCAGGAAAATGGGTGCCCTTGTCTTTTAAATTGGAGTATGAGGCTACAAAAAACGTAGCTGAATATGAAGCACTATTATTGGGACTGTAAACAACTAGAAACATGGGCATCCAATGTTTAAAAGTCTTGGGAGACTCTGAGCTAGTAGTAAGGCAGATCAAAAATGAGTGTCAAACTAAACATCCTCGGCTCAGAACATATAGAAACGAAGTATGGGACATGATAGAAAACTTCTTCTTAGCATTTAACATACAGTTCATGCCCCGGGAGCAAAAAATAATAGCAGATTCTCTTGCTGTAGCTGCCAGTACATTCCGTCCTCCTCAGAATCCACTTTTAAGATATGAAGTTGAGGTACGGTACAGACCATCCATTCCAGACAACATAAAGCACTGGCAGGTATTTGAGGATGATGAACAAATGAAGAGATTCATGGAGACAGTGGGAGAATTCACAAATATAGAAATTGATGATAATGAGGAGGAAGAAGCTGAAAATATTGCAGAAAATAAATGGGAAGAAAGAATAGCAGGAAATAAAGTGCTGCAGCTGAAAGGAAATGTTATACCTAGAGGTCTGGTGCCTCTAGAAAGATTATTTAACAAAGATGATATTCCATTGCAGCCTAGAAAAATAACAGAAGAAGATCAAGTAGGAGATTTGAATCTGGGTACTTCTACTGATCCCAAAATTGTCAAATTATCCAAAAGAGTCCCAGAGGAATATAAAGAAAAATATTTGAAGTTATTTCAATCTTACAAAGATGTTTTTGCTTGGTCCTATTAGGACCTAAAAACTTTTGATGTAAATATAATACAGCATAAGATTCCATTGAGGGAAGACGCAAAACCTTATAAGCAGAAGCTCAGACAGATCAATCCTTTGATGCTTCCCTTTATTGAAAAAGAAATCAAGAAGCTATTGAAGGCCAAGATAATTATGCCATTGAGATACTCAGAATGGATAGCGAACCTTGTTCCTGTTCGGAAGAAAAATGGAGAAATAAGGCTATGTGTAGATTTCAGGAATTTGAATAGAGCATCTCTCAAAGATAATTATCCACTGCCTAAGATGGACCACATCCTGCAGAAAGTGGTGGGAGCATCCAGAATGTCAATGATGGATGGATTTTCTGGTTATAATCAGGTGGCTGTATTTCCAGAAGACCAAAAGAAAACTGCCTTCACCACGCCTTGGGGAACATTTATGTATGCCAGGATGCCATTCAGATTAATTAATGGAGGAGCTACCTTTCAAAGGGCAATGGATATAGCCTTTGTGGGAGAACAGGACAAGTTTTTGGTAGTTTATCTTGATGATATCACAGTGTTTTCTAAGAATGATGATGAGCATATTGAGCATTTAAGAAGAACTTTTGAAAAATGCAGAAGGTATGACCTATCCCTCAATCCTCAAAAATCTTTATTTGCATTAGATGAGGGAAAACTCTTAGGGAACATTGTAACAAAATATGGCGTGAAAATAGACCCTAAGAGAGTTGAAGTAATAACCAGCATTCCTTTGCCAAGGAATAAGAAATAAGTACAAGTGTTTCTAGGCCGAATTAATTTTCTAAGAAGGTTTATTCCTAACTATGCTGAGATAGTTAGGCATATAACTAATATGTTGAAAAAGGAGAATGAAGTAAAATGGTCCCAGGAGTCTAGAGATGCATTCACAAGGATAAAACAGGCATTTGTTGAAGCTCCTATCCTGGCAGGGCCAGATTACAAAAAGCCATTTATGATTTTCTCATTTGCTTCCCCTCACACAATTGCTGGAGTGTTATTGCAGAAAAATGAAGAGGGATATGAACAGCCTATAGCTTTCTTCAGTCAAGTACTTTATGATGCTGAATTGAAATACAATATATTGGAGAAGCAGGCATATGCCCTAGTAAAGTCCCTTAAAGCTTTCAGATTTTATGTTTTGCAATATCATATTCATGTGTTCCACAGGCTGCTTTGTCGAAGACATCCTTATTTGAGAATAGCGAAGGTAGAAGGGGGAGATGGATTGCAAAGATTCAGGAGTATGATCTGGATATAAGGCCTACTAAGCTGATTAAAGGACAGGGACTTGCCAAGATGTTATCTGAATCAAATCATCAAGCTTTGGGCATTAACCTATCTATGTTAGCAAATGAAGAATCTGAAAAAGAAGAGGAGCAGCAAGGACTGGAGATGGCCACTCAAAAGGTACATGTGAAATATCTAACTAGTCCTTGGTACAAAGAAATTGTTGAATATCTTTTGACACTTAGCTGTCCTCCGAGTTGTGATAAGGTAAAATACAGAGATGTGAGAATGAAATCTCAGAAATATATAATTGCCAATGGACAACTATATTGGAGAGACCCTTCAGGTATATTATTGTTATGCCTCACAGAAAATGAAATAGAGAACATATTGACAGAATTCCATGAAGGAATATGTGGAGGACATTACAGCTGGAGGGTTACAGCTTATAAAACCTTGAGGGCTGGTTTCTACTGGCCAAAATTGTACACAGATACTTTTGCTTGGGTCAGATCATGTGACAAGTGCCAAAGATTTGCAGAAAGACAGAAATTAGCAGCCATGCCCTTGATTCCTATTCATGTAAATGAACCATTTTAGAAATGGGGATTAGATTTTATAGGAGAAATACATCCCCCATCAAGTGGCCAATATAAATGGATACTAACAGCCACAGATTATTTCACGAAATGGGTGGAAGCCATACCTACAAGAAATGCTATAGACGCTGTGATAATAAAGTTTATGGAAGAAAATATCATATCTAGGTTTGGCTGTCCCGCAAGAATTGTAACTGACAATGCACAGGATTTCAAGTCTTCCAGGTTTGTAAATTTTTGTCAAAGGTATAACATCATCCTGACTCATTCCACAACATATTATCCACAGGGAAATGGTCTAGCAGAGTCCTCTAATAAAACCCTGGTGAGGGCTTTGAAGAAAACGATAAGCGAAAATCAGAAAAACTGGGATTCTCAATTAAAGTTTTCTCTATGGGAAAATAGAATAACCAGTAAAAGAGCAACAGGGAAATCTCCATATGAATTGGTATATGGTCGAGTAGCCGTTTTCCCAGTGCAATTGGCATTGCCAGTGGCACGTTTTATGCAAGAGAATCAGGAGGAGCCAGATGATATGATCAGAAGGATTAATCAATTAGTAGAACTGGAAGAAACACGGAACCAGGTAGATTAGAGATTGATAGAATATCAGGAGAAAATGAAGAATGTCTTTGATCAGCATGAAAAGAATAGAAATTTTCAAGTTGGAGACCTGGTTCTCAGATGGGATGTTCGCAGAGCAGAAAAGGGCAAGCGTGCTAAATTTGATCTGCTGTGGTTTGGGCCATTCAAAATAGTGAAGCTGGGAAGAAACAACACTTTTTCTTTAGAAAATCTACAGGGTGATTTGTTGGATGCACCTGTGAATGGCCAATTCCTCAAACCATATTTCCAATTCTGACCCAGACTAGAAGTGCCCCACTGTATATATTGTATATAAGTAGTTTTGGATTTGATTTTTACAAAGGAAAGAATGCTGATAACTACCTGAAGTAGAAGCGCAGAGGAAATTGAGTAGCAGAATGAAATTTTCAGCGGTCTGCGTGTTCTCGACATGCCCGAGGACGACCATGCTGTCCACAGATGGAGCCGATGTTGTACATTTTTACTCCCGCAGGCAAATTTCTGGTCCGCCACCTTTTTCAATTCTCTTTCACATCTCTGTCGTGGTCAAAGCTCCATGCTCCTGTTTGCTATTATTGCCTCTGCCCGAAAATCCGCTTTGCAATGGTTAAAAACCCGCAATTTAAATTATGTCGGGCTGGAGCCCCAGGGCCTTAGCTCTTTTCCCTGACATCACCATACGACCCGAGCCCGGAACCATAAGTCAAAAGGAAAAAGGGCTTATCATTTCATATTTTGGAGAGAATGGTGGCCGTCCGATCGAAGTCCAATCAACGGAGCAGCATTTGTTTTATAAGGAGGGCCCCGCATGCAGAAAAACCGGCGGTATTATCCCGCACCGCTCCCACCGGGCAGGCGGTATTCAGCATGAGAGCAGCGATGCCATAGAAGAAGCGCCACGCGTCTTTTGTACGGGTCCAAGAAACCACCTCCCTGCGCGTTAAAGCGTGTACACTCGCCGGGCAGCGGAATTCACGTGAACCATTGGATCTCCCGGTCTCCATCCAACGGCGGAGGTGTACCAGAATTGCTCGCTCGTCAACATACGTCCGCCATGTGCTATGGCCCACCATCGTGCTACCCTCATCACCTCCCAACCGTTGATCCGTGTTTTCCATCCAACGGTCCAGAGTTCAGTCCCCCATCTGTTGACTCCGCCACGTCGCCCTTCCACCTGTTCCCTCCGTATGTCCATGCGTTCGCCTCCGTGTGTCTAAGATATTTCCCTCCGTTATATATATAGGTGTGTTTACGTATTTATTCGTATTGGTCATCATTCTCTCCGTCCATACTGTGTTACGTAAAAAGATCCGCACTTGGTCTATCTGTCAAAACCTCCATCGTTTTTCTTCCACCACCCTGCGTATTTCTGCCGGTCGACCATGTATCCATCGTTCCCGCCTCCACCTGTGTCAGTTTTCTCTAACATTTTGCGGGTTTTGCAGGTTTCAAGACAACATGAGGGCGCACTAATTCGCTGCCTTTGTTGCAAAGGTTGGGAGCCCATAAAAGGACGATATTCTGTGGGTGAAATTTAAAGAAGAAGCCGAGGGTAGGTGTGAGAAATGATCGCCAATTAAAGAAGACAAAGAAATGCATTCACAGAACCCTCCAGAGAAATTCGCCCTGCATTAAAAATCCAGGATTCGAATCCAAAATCAAGGGCCGAGAGTACAGTACAGAATTGCAGACTACCTCAAGGCTCTTACGGCAGTAGATTTTCCCTCAGCTAAAGGCAACACACTGTATATATTTTATTATTTGTGTCATGTATATAAAGAGATTTTCATCTCCTAGCATTTATTTCTATAGACAGATTGTAAAGTACAGTCATTTATAGTAAGTCATTCACAGAGTGGGCGCGAATGCTTTCCGCCATTTTATTCAAATTGAGTCATTAATTGTGCTTCATCTACCTCCTCCTCTAGAATTCTCTATCTTTCCTATAAAGGCCCGAAAAGAAGACATGGAAAGGGTTCCAGATTTCTATCAGCAAACTGTGCAGCGAAAAGGCTTTTGTATACATTCTGTAATATTTTTGTATGAAGGTTCAGAGCCCGTAGGGTCTCAGTGAGGAGGGGTTTTAACTGTAATTAGGATTCTGGTCTTTGGTATCTCACAGTATGTAATTTCTCTTATGTGTTAATACAATATCTCTTTTCATGCTATTTATCTTCTTGTATCATGTTCTAGAATGCGAGTGGCTCAATAGTTTGTAGTAAGGATTCATCCTTGTTGATGCCCTTTCTGGAATTAGTCAAGCACTTTAAATAGGCCTAGTCATGGTATACTGTTTCATGTTCACTTCATCCATATTTTCTGCTATATTAGTTGCTTGAGGGGGGTGCTTTTAAAACGCCATTGTCATATAAGGATTCATAAATTGGTATGCCCTTATATGGTTCTGTTGTGTATCTGGGTATCAATCTCATGTTAGATAATATCTTCTTTGTGTTTCCTCACTGCACTCACTCCTGATATTTGATTTTTGTGATATATTATCTGAACTAGCCCTCTTTACAGTAAGCGATCTCTTAACTATCTGATGTCTTCGTATGGGAGTTTTACATGATGTCCCTACACTGTTCTTATCTTTGTACCGGCTTCTGAGAGAGATTGGTCCCATCCAAAACTAGTTTCCTTGTTCAAACAAGAGATAGTAAGTGAGTTCTTGGACTGACAACCCAAACTATAAAGGGCTCCTTGCTATATTAAGATGTCCTAGGCACTGGTCTATGGCAACTCTAGACTGTCTCTAGGAGGGTGAAAAAATCATCCACAACACTTTCCATAAAACTTCCTCATATCCATTTTTGGAATATGGTGGTTCTTCCTGCCAACATTAGAGTTTATGAAATCACGATTAACATTTATTTTGTTCTCATCATGAGGTTCTTCTACTATATTTCCGCCATTAGGAATCATTTCTTGTTTTAAGCTTGTCATCAAGCCTTCCATGTATGCTTTTAGATCATTCTTCATGTTTTCCATGTTGTCTTCCATGCCATCCATATTAGCTTCCATGCCATCCATCTTAGCTTGCACGCCATCCATCTTAGCTTCCACGCCTTTCTTCGAAACTTCCATTTCATTTTTTGTTGCTCTTTGCGAGAGTGAAATTTGTTGCACTTGCTCTTGTAATTTTGATAGATCATGTTGCAATTCTTCATCTTCATGAGTCATAGTAGAGCCTTCTGAAGGCTTAATGGGTGTTGAATTATTTTTAGGGGCCATTTTAGAATCCAATATTGATATCTATTCTAAAATATGCCCTTGGAATCAATTCAACTTGATTCTTCAAACAAGACTTATGCAATTTGGAAAAAAAATACACACCTTTTACTTGCTTTGAGGAGCTCGATATTGAAATTGAATTATCTCTGTAATTGAAATTCTTCGATATCTGAAATTCAACCTTGTAGTAGCCCTCTGAAGCTTCTTTCAAATGCCATAGGTCTATCCTGATTTGGATTCTCCAAGACAAAGTTGTGTCCAATCTCCCACAATGACCTAATTCTGGACTGGTTCAGTAGAGCAAACTTGTACGACTTGCCACATGTCACTGTTTCGTCCTTTGTCTCTAAAATTGATAGCCAAGAAACTACAGTCTGTGTACTTGCGACCAATTTTTACGACACTCCAATCTGATCCCCAGAGAGAGAGTTATTGAACTTTTCCCACGATCACCTCTTTGAGATGAAATTCAGGAGCTTGAAAAAGCACTACCTTCCATAGAACATATCTCCAAAAATATTGTGAACCAAGCTCTGAAATTTTTTGAAGAATTTTCTCAGGATTTTAGATTCACACCATATGAATTTCAGATTCTGAACCTTCGTAGAAAAAAATTTATAGCGCAAATTCCACGATGACCTGTTTAGGATCCTAAAAAAGACCTAACTTCCACAGATGATATCTCCAAAAATATTGCGAACCAAGCTCTGAAATTTTTAGGCAATCTTCCTCAGGATTTCGGCTTCTTACCCTAAAAATTTCAGCTTCTGAAACTTCGTAGAAAAAAATTTATAGCGAAAATGTCACGATGACCTGTTTGGAGCAGCGAAATCCTAGAATCCAAAGCTCTGATACCAAATGTTGTGTAACCAAGTCCAAAAATAGAAGAAAAGAGATATGAACGCCTTAGAAATAAGCCACTTCGAGGGGGAAACCTCCAATACATTACATAAATGAAAAATTCTTGGATGATACAAATGAACAAAACCTCCTTCTATATATAGGAGTCCATGGGGCCACAATATAATGCTAGTGGGCCACAATGTAATCCTAGCAGACCTAACAAATATAATTTAAGGGCACAATAATAATAAAATGGGGGTTACAAGGGTACAATAATAACAATAAGGGGCTTACACTAACAACAATAAGGGACTATAATAGTAATATAGGGACCTAACAAATAATGCTTCATTTTATTAAAATCAAATGACTGAAATAAACTAGCTAGGGCGCTGGTAGCGTATCTCTAAGAAGAGATGTGGCTGCTACAGGCCTCTGAACTGTGTTACAAAACTGAAATTTGTTTACAGACAAAATGTAAATAAATAGCTAGGGCGCTAGTAGGCTTATCTCTGAGAAGATATATGGCAGCTACAGGCCTTTGAACTATGTTATAAAGAAAATGACTGAAACATGCTTATAGAAATAATGGAAATAAATGAGCTAGGGCACTGGTAACATATCCTTAAGAAGAGATGTGTCGGCTACCAACCCCTGAATTGTGTTACAATGAGGCTCGAAGGCCTATTTATTGTTGAGAAATAATGTAAAGCCCGAAACGTCCAAAAACCTAACCCTAGGAGATGAAGTGCCAAAATTGTGGGCCATGTTTGGGTAAATTGGTGTTTCAACTTCCCAGGGACATAACTTTTGCATCCGATCTTCGTTTTACGCGCTCAATAGCTTGTTAGAAAGATATATCCGAGGAATACACTTTTGAGTTCCCAAAAAGAGTCGTTTAGGGCCTCAAAATGGCTCTTGAAGTCCAGGACTCGAAAAAAATGCTAAAAATAGTAAGTTGTGCTAAAACTTACAAACTAATAGAATTGATGGTGGGGGTTCAAATGCAATCAGTGGGTGGCCACCAATATCCACCTGGATCATTAAGTCCCCAAAACGGCTCCAGGAGTGTAGGACCCGAAAAACTGCTAAAAATAGTAAGTTGTGTTGACAGTGAAGACTGAAAGAATTGATGCTGCGGGTCCAAATGGAATAGGTGGGTGGCCAATGATATCCACCTGGATCAATGTGAGTTGAAGTTATTTGAATGGAAGAGACTACTAAAGTTTGGTTAATCATTTTTGAAGGCTAACTTGGTGGAGTGAGAAAATATTTTCGCTCTGGTTTAAGGTCTTGGATTGTCTTAATTTGATTTTAATATGATAGTGGAAGAGTTTGACTGGGTTTTCCCCTTAATAGGGGCCTAGCGGTTAGAAATTATTTGTGTTAAAAATGGAAAGTTTGAAAAGCTTCAAGAGAAAATATGGAGTGGGTTCTTGGGCCATATCCTCAACAATACGATAATTGTGATTAGCCCTTGTATTAGGGTTGTGTAATAACTTTCAAAGTGCAACTTTAGGAGGATGTTGAACATCACCAAACGATGAAGTTTTTGATGTGAAGGGGATCATCAGGTTGGGTAGATATCATGGGTTCTTGTATGAAAGGACCACTCTTAATGTTTCTCATAATTATGTATTGTTGTGGTCACATGGATGGGTTGATCGACCATGAAAAGCTCCTACATGGAGGATGAGTCATTGTGTGAAGAATTTTCCCCACTTCCTCCTTGTTGAAGAGGTGGATGGTTAGAAACCATGTGTTTTTGTTGGGTCTAAAAGGGATTATGAAAAAAAAGAGTATGAGTAGGGTTCTATTGCGAGAAATATCAATGAATCTCATCCATCTGGGAAATTTATGAGTGAGATGATCTTCCCCACAAATATTGCAAGGAACCCTATTATTTTTCTTCTTCTCTTTAGTGCCACCCCTAGTGGTGTCTTGGGTATGAGTTGGCCCTTGCTCATTGTTAGAAGGTTTATTTTGTTTGTTTTCTTCCTCTTTCCTCCAAATTGCTAAGGATTCCTTGAGTTGATTTTACTAAATTCATCTTGGAAGTTTGACTAGGATAACTAGGAGTTTGGGTGGTAGGCTTAGCAACTAGGTAATTAGAAGAAATGTTCAATTGTCCCATTTGAGTGGCTAACTAGCCTACATTTCCTAAGGATATGGGCCTCACCACACCATCAACATGGGATCTTGGCTTGGGTTTCAAATCATAATTCGATGACTAAGGGTCATTAAGGATGATCTCATAGAGAGTTACCACTTGAGAATAGATCAAGTCAAGTTTATGGACATGCATAATCATCCATTTCTTGGTTTGAGATCCTACCTTAGCTATGTCTTCAGCGATTCTAGGAAATATAGATATGGTGAAACAATTGTGAATAAACACATCAAGGATATTAGTTATGAACAAGAATTGTATTCATCTCCATTCATGTATACAATCAAAAATGTGATTGGAGGTGTCTTAATGAAACTTGGAAAGCACATTCATTCCTATTTCATACCTAACTGGGAATTGATAATGATTTGAAAATTCCTGTGCTAAAGAATCTATGTTATCATAAGTGATGCTTTCAAGATTTCTATACCATTTGGTGGCACTACTAGAGAGAGTCATCTGGAAAATTTGTAGAGGTATAATATCATCCATGAATGAGTTGGAAGAACACCATAGTCATAATGTGAGTTGTGGGATATTCACTAGTTTTTCCATCAAATTTGAGAATGTGAGTGGGAAACTTAGGTAGGACCATTGGCCATGCAAGGTTTTGCTTGATGGGATCATTCATTGACTTCATTAGATAGGGTAATGCAAGTTTTTCCAAGAAATGTGAGTTGAATGAATTATGAGGAGGAGGGTTTGCCCCTTGCATCCCAAATGGATGTTGTGATCCACCCATAGATACTTGGTTTTTAGATGTGGAAAGTGTGCCTAAATAATTTGGGTTACTATAAGAGTTACCTCCAACATACACGGTGGTGTCATAAGGGTTATTTCCCCCAAGAGGTGGATCCTTCGTGGAAAAAGGCCTCCTGAAAGGTTTCTAACCTCTTAGACCAAAGGATGTGCCAAAAGGAAAACCTCTTGGACCAAAAGCTTGAATAAATAAGTTGGTATACCAAGGATGGAAAGTGTGGCTAGGGATGTTTCCCCTATCCCCTTGAACATTCCAAGGAAATTTCGTATTCCCTTGAATAGTGACCCACCCAAAGGTGGATTTCCCCATGGATTTTTGAACCCACCTGATGTAGGGGCATTAGGCTCAAGAGTTACTTTGTACATAAGTAGACAGAGGGGGCCTTATGTTTTTAACTTCTCATGTAATTTCTAGCATTTTAATAAGATGTAGAGGGAATTGTAACTGCCCTCGAATGATGAGAGGACAGGAAAAGTTAGAGTCAGTTAGACTAAAATTAGAGCTAGAGAATATCAAGAGGTTCTATCAAGCTGTAAAGAAGTCGAATTGATTCAATTGTGTTTGTATAAGTATAAACACCTGTAGAGTATGAGGACAAACCTGCATAGACGGAGATAGACCTGTAGAGGCGGTAAAGGGCCATCGACTTGAATATCTGGTCAAAGGCAAGATGTTTTGTAAGTGATTTCACACATATATGAAAGAGTCTGTTTGAACTAGTTGGGTATCCATTGTTTGAATTATGTTTAGACTTATTCTAAGTTACGAATAGCGTATTGAATGAGGTCAGTCTGCATTAGTTGAATTCTAGAGGAATGCTGTGAATCCGGTGTGTCATGGAAGAAATCGACCTTCCTATCGAGGTTGTATTCTGGGCTATATGTGTAACTCTGTGTTAATGGGTTGATTAAGTTCTGTGTGAGAAGGTTTTGGAACCCCATGAACACTCTGTAAATGGGCGTTTAATTGATACTCTGTTCTAACGAAGAGTCAAATTCGATTAACATGACTTCGGACCAAATGAGGTTGGATCCACACTTTCCGTGGATGAATAGAGTACGTAGTTGCCTGTGCGAAGAGGCTCTTATCATATCAGAATTCCGTTCTAATGTGGCATGAATCAGTGTGAAGATTTCAACGAAATATGCGAAGTAGATTAAGGAGGCAATGATATCAACATTTAATTTCTGGATGAGTTTGATCCGTGTTGGAACTCTGGAGGCAGGAGTGATGCCGTTCGAGATAGAGAATTGTGTTGAGGGAAGGCGGAACACCTTCGAAGGGTTGTGATTGAGGATTGAGGAATTGCGACAGAGGTGTGTCAACTGATGTGAATAGAACTGTGGACAACCCGTGAAAGGAATGAATATCGCATTGTTGGACCTGTGAGTAAGGACCGGAACCGCGAGGAGCGTTGGACAGTGAAAGCTGTTTTGGAATAGTGAGAGTGGTATTCGCACTTTTTAAAGGCGGTAAGTTTTTTCCACAAAACAAACGCGATATATGTCTGCGGGTGACACGTAAGGAGGTGGTGGTATTTTAATACCACCCATATTGCACAAATTCCAAGCATTAACCCTCGATTCAAGAAAACATGCGAAACCTCGTGTGGATCATTAGATCATCAAGGCCAACGCGACATTCCATCAGCCGTCGCATGGATGAGATCGTTAACACCAGGTAATAAGCTATGGGCCCGGATATATGGTGTTCAATTTTTATATGGAATCGAGGCCTTATATTTAGTGTCTATAACGTTTGGTCCGGCACTTTGGCATGTTGAAATATTTTGTCATTAAATGTTGTGAAGGTATATTGTTAATAAGTGCAATATAAATTGATGCGTTAGCTTTGGTGAATGTGGGATGTGCGGCAATTAAAGTGCAGGCCAATATATATATATGGTTGCACAACCGTATGTTAAAAGGGAAAAATTCGCTCATGTGGTTGACTGTATGGGGTTATAAGGAGATAGTAGAATGTCAAGGCAGAGAAGTATATAAATTGGGTTTTGTCCCAAGGTCCATTATATATATATATGTTTGCGTTTTCGTGAATAAAAGGTTGAAGGCATAGTGGACCATTGACTTTGGTTTAATTCCGTATGTAGGTTTGCTCTATACAGATGGGATTTCATAATATTTGATAAGAGTTCCGCATTTGAAGACTGAACATTGGGTTTAAACAAAAGGGCATGTTGTGTGCTTGTGGGGTTTATAACCACTAAGGAATTGTTGAATTAATATCTCAATTCTCTGAATTGAGATATTAAAATAAACCAAATTGTTTATCTAAAATTGCCAACTTAGAAGTTAGAGATGGCGTGAGTTTTCCCAGATTGTGGGGTCGCTTGGAAAATGAGTTTTTGAATACATTTATACATAGCTATGAGATTGAAATAGAAAAAATGGGGACTGTGGGTTTTACCCCACCATCAAAGTGGTATCAGAGCATAATAGCTCTTTTTGAAAAAGTTCAAGTTTTGTTGAATGCATGTAGGAAAAGAGATCAGGTTTTTGAAGACTGATAGAGATTGCAACCTATAGGGATACAGTGAAGGTAATTGCAGAATTAAAAATTCCAATTGGAGGGCAAGTGTCTTGAAGACTGCAGATTTGAAGAAAGAAGATCAGATTCTAAGATCTGATAGGCAACGAGGATACACAGAATTACAGTGAACATGATTTATAGAGTGAGTGGAAGACAAGATCATGCAGAGATCTTGTAGGTAAATAATTTTAAATCTGATTTGAAATTGTAATTGCAGAATTGTGGTTGCAGAAGGATAAAAACTTAGCTTGATGATGATGGCAGTGAGCCTAATAATCAGCTAGAGGCTAGATAAAGAGGACAATTGCAGTGTTCTCAAGAGAAGGTGAGCAACGTTTAACTCTGGTTGAAGGATTGTTTGCAGAAGTCAGAGTGCAGGAAATTGAAGAAATCTCAGCAGAAGTAGATCATAGCCTTGAGAGAAGTGATAGAAGAGTCCAACAAGGGACTCTGAGTGGAGAAGAAGTGTGGCAGAACCTGGAAGAATTCCCAACAGAGGTTGGATGAGAAGAGAACAGAGGTGTTCTTGAGGAAAGTTACAAAGTGAAGCCTAGAGAGAGTAGAAGAAAGTGCTCAGAAGGTTCCAGCAGACAAGGGACTAGTACTTACCGAAAGCTAGATCCGGAGGAAGGGATTGGTGAGGTAAGTTGCAGCAAGAGAGCTTGCTGTTGCAGAGGCTTAGTGCAGATTGTGAGTGAAGAAATCCTGGAGGAGAAAATGGCTACTGATAGCCACAACAGAGGTTGCAGAGGTTTTTAGAGAGGCCACAGCAGGAGAGAGAAAGAAGATGTCAAAGAAAATGGCATGAGGAAGAACTCCACTGATGAGGAATGGCGGAAAGAGATAGCTGAGATTACCGAATAGTTTTATAAACTGGAGAGGATGATAGAGGAGAACCAGAGAGTTGGTTGGCTCAAGAGGAAGAATGTGAAATGGAAACCATTACAGTTGAGGTTGAGGCGAAAGAAGATTGCCTTATTGAGAGAAGAACTCAGAGCAGCTGAGTTGAAAGAAGAAATTTCTGCTTGTGAAGTAGAACAGAGCATGGATGAAGAGTGGAGATCTGCAAGAGATCTTGTGAGGCTTGGTGAAGATTTGAGGTAGCAAGAAGCTTGTCTTGCTGAAGAGGAAGTCATTGAGGATTTCCTGAGTTGTTGGACAAGTCCAGATGATGCAAGGGCTTGTGTTTTTGAGTCTGACAAATGTGAAATGATGACAGACTCCACAGAGGAGGAAGAACTCAAGGTTCTTGAGTCAAGGATGGAAATTGAAGATTCCATGTGCCGACCTGTTCAAGAAGAAGTGCTTGAGGAAGCAGCCAAGACTGAAAATTCTCGTGATTTGGAAACTAAAAAGTTGTGTATGTTTGCAGGTACACCATTGGAAGAAGAGCAAGCTTTAAGGCTTGCTGAGGAGGAGGCATTGAATATGAAATCTATTCAGATCATTGTAGAGATAATGAGATCTCAGGGAGAGATGAAGACTGAAGAGTCCAATGAAGATGTTCAACAGAACGTTGAAACAGAGAGAGAAGGACCAACAGAGGATTGGTCAAGAACAAGCAGAGGCATAAAGGGTTGCATAAGGTTCCCAAAATATACTCCTATTGAAGTAGTTGAATTGTATAGGAGGTTAGATTTTCAAAGAAGATAATTAGAGAAGCAGAGGACCTATGCACAAGATAAGCTGTTGGAGAAACAAGGCAGAAAAATTGGCATGAATGAAAATCAGAAAATAGAGGATAAGAAGACAATGATTCAACAAAATGAAGGAGTTTGTTTTGATGAATCACAGCAGAAGATCATCCATGAAACAGATGTTGGAAAGAAGAGGAGACTAGCTGACAGTCTCATGAGGAATGCAAATCAACATACTGAGATGCTGATGGAGGATTTAAAGGGGAGTTCTGAACAACATACTGATGTGTTGTCAGAGAAGAAGAAGGTATTGAGACCTTGGAAATTTACTGCTGATGATTCATGTGTTAATAATGTAGAGAAAAAGGAAGAACAACAGTTGGAAGTTGCCAGAGAGGTGAATAAGAAGGAAACTGCGTTGGCTGAAAACATAGTGAAGGATCATCATTTGGACACGGTGATTGGAGTAGTGGAGATGACTCTGACAGCTGAAGAGAAAGATGATGAAGAATGTCTGAGTCTTGAACCAAACTTAGAATTTCCGGGAGAAGAATTGGTGACTAGGTCATCAATTGAGATGATTGGGTCTCATGGTTTCAAAATTGAAAATTTGTTTATGTGTACAGGTGATGCTGAAGACAATTCATCCTTTGGAATTGTCTTGGGAAAAGAAAAACTGTTGCTGAAGGAAGATGAGATGGCCATGTCTCACATGCAGGAATTTGTCACTACTGATGACAGAGAAGAATTGGCTAGTCTGATGGGCCAAGAGAAAAATGGAGGGAAGATTTTAAAAGCTGCTAAAGTGAGGAAGAATCAGCATTCCATGCTAACAAAAGATGAGAAAGCAGGGCTTAAAGAACTTGATTGGATTGCCAGAATCCATCAAGAGGATGAGAGGCAATTGCTGAAGATTGCCCAAGAAGGAGGAAAATACGTTGAAGCTAACTTGCAGCATCTTGAATATGTAAAACAAGTATAGGGGAGAGGGCTGAATTGTTTGCTGGGAGAAACTATGCAAGAGAAAGAAAATGCAGACACTGGAACAAGGATTCCTGAAGCTGTGAAGAAAAGAGGAGCAGATACTAGCTTGCAGAATCAAATTCTGTTTACTAGTATACTGGATGAGTATGTCACTGCTGGTAGGAAATTAAATGGTGATTTGTTTTCTACGAATGAGTTTACATATGAGGAGAAAAATAAAAATGTTGCATAGGGACAGGAAGTTTGGGAGGCAGCAACACCCATGGTAGCAGCATGGGGAATGACATCTGTAGGAGTAGTAAACATGTTAGTGGCATGTGGAACAACAAGAGAAACAATGTTGACAGCAGTAGAAGGTGAAGGTAGCAGCAGTAGGCAGAGGAGTTTCCAGCTAGAAGATAAGCTAGACATGGAAATTGGAAACATCAGAAGACTGATGCAGCATACAACAGCTAGGAAGCCGAAGGATTTTTGTAAACGAAAGGAAAAACCAGATTGTGAAAGTATAACTGGAAGTGAATTTCAGAACAAGACATGGAGACCTGGAAATTTGCAGGAGAAGAATGATGCAACTGTTGGACATCAGCAAAACAAATTTTGGGATCCTGGAGGCAGAGACTGAGAGCACATGATCAAGAGATCATGAACAAATTGAAGCTCGGGAATCTGATGCAGGGGCATTAGGCTCAAGAGTTACTTTGTACATAAGTATACATAGGGGGCCTTATGTTTTTAACTTCTCATGTAATTTCTAGCATTTTAATAAGATGTAGAGGGAATTGTAACTGCCCTCGAATGATGAGAGGACAGGAAAAGTTAGAGTCAGTTAGGCTAAAATTAGAGCTAGAGAATATCAAGAGGTTCTTTCAAGCTATAAAGAAGTCGAATCGATTCAATTGTGTTTGTATAAGTATAAACACCCGTAGAGTAGGAGGACAGACCTGCATAGACGGAGATAGACCTGTAGAGGAGGTAAAGGGCCATCGACTTGAATATCTGGTCAAAGGCAAGATGTTTTGTAAGTGATTTCACAGATATATGAAAGAGTTTGTTTCAACTAGTTGGGTATCCACTGCTTGAATTATGTTTAGACTTATTATAAGTTACGAATAGTGTATTGAATGAGGTCAGTCTGCATTAGTTGAATTCTAGAGGAATGCTGTGAATCCTGTGTGTCATGGAAGAAATCGACCTTCCTATCGAGGTTGTATTCTGGGCTATATGTGTAAATCTGTGTTAATGGGATAATTAAGTTCTGTGTGAGAAGGCTTTGGAACCCCATGAACACTCTGTAAATGGGCGTTTAATTGATACTCTGTTCTAACGAAGAGTCGAAGTCAATTAACATGACTTCAGACCGAATGAGGTTGGATCCACACTTTCCGTGGATGAGTAGAGTACATAGTTGCCTGTGCGAAGAGGCTCTTATCATATCAGAAGTCCATTCTGATGTGGCATGAATCAGTGTGAAGATTTCAACGAAATCTGCGAAGCGGATTAAGGACGCAATGATATTAGCGTTTAATTGCTAGATGAGTTTGATCTGTGTTGGAACTCTGGAGGCAGGAGTGATGCCGATCGAGATAGAGAAATGTGTTGAGGGAAGGCGGAACACCTTCGAAGGGTTGTGATTGAGGATTGAGGAATTGCGACAGAGGTGTGTCAACTGATGCGAATAGAATTGTGGAAAACCCGCGAAAGCAATGAATATCGCATCATTGGACCTGTGAGTAGGGACCGGAACCTTGAACAAGTTGACAACCAGAACTGCGAGGAGAGTTGGACAGCGAAACCTATTTTGGAACAGTGAGAGTGGTATTTGCACTTTTTAAAGGTGGTAAGTTTTTTTCACAAAACAAACGCGATATATGTCTGCTGGTGAAACGTAAGGAGGTGGTGGTATTTTAATACCACCCATATCGCGCAACTTCCAGGCATTAACCCTCGGTTCAAGAAAAAATGCGAAACCTCATGCGGATCGTTGGATCATCAAGGCCAACGTGACATTCCATCAGACGTCGGATGGGCGAGATCGTTAACACCAGGTAATAAGTTGTGGGCCCGGATATATGGTGTTCAATTGTTATATGGAATCGAGGCCTTATATTAGTGTCTATAACGTTTAGTCTGGCACTTTGGCATGTTGAAATATTTGGTCATTGAATTTTGTGAAGGTCTATTGTTAATAAGTGCAATATAAATTTATGCGTTAGCTTTGGTGAATGTGGGATGTGCGGAAATTAAAGTGCAAGCCAATATATAAATATGGTTGCACAACCGTATGTTAAAAGGGAAAAATTCGCTCATGTGGTTGACTGTATGGGGTTATAAGGAGATAGTAGAATGTCAAGGCAGAGAAGTATATAAATTGGGTTTTGTCCCAAGGTCCATTATATATATATATATATATATATATATATATATGTTTGCGTTTCCGCGAATCAAAGGTCGAAGGCCTAGTGGACCATTCACTTTGGTTTAATTTCGTATGTAGGTTTGCTCTATACAGATGGGATTTCATAATCTTTGATAAGAGTTCCGCATTTGAAGACTGAACATTGGGTTTAAATAAAAGGGCATGTTGTGTGCTTGTGGGGTTTATAACCACTAAGGAATTTTTGAATTAATATCTCAATTCTCTAAATTGAGATATTAAAATAACCTAGATTGTTTATTTAAAATTTCCAACTCAAAAGTTAGAAATGGCGTGAGTTTGCCCAGACTGTGGGGTCGCTTGGAAAATGAGTTTTTGAATACATTTATACACAGCTATGAGATTTAAATAGAAAAAATGGGGACTGTGGGTTTTACCCTGCCATCACCACAAAAAATGTGTGTACCATTGTGGACATAGTGTTAGAATTCCAACCAAAAGGGAACTCAACATTGGGTGTGATTGAACTACATATAGATATATTAGGACCAAGGAATGGATCCAATGGCCCAGATGTAGATGTAGGGTTCAAAACTTGAACAATGGATGTCAGTATATTACTTATAGTGGTAGTGGGACTAGATATTTTTTTCAAATGTGAACAAAGAGACCATGGTTTATGATTCCAAGGAACCTATGATAGATGCACCATATGGTGGAAAGAGTGATCTTTGATTAGTTTTCCAATGGAAGAAGATAAGTTGAGTGAGCATGGTGGATATCGTATATGTGGTAAAGGAAGAGGGTAAGTTTACTCTGGGGAAACTGCAGTGACACTAGGTTCTACCATCTAATGTACATCATCTATAATAGAATTTTGGTAATGACCATTTGACTGAAAATATCAAGTTAAATCTACACTTTCACCTAGGAAAACGGTTGAAGGAACATGGGTCATTGGGGCATGAGAATGAGCTGGCAAAATTTTGTCAATGACTTCTTGAAATATGGGTTCGATTCCCTAAGAACCATTGATAATTTCCCCAAATATAGGAAAGTCTAAGTCAGTAGTGGTGTTAATCCTACATGTACTAATGGGTGCACACTCCTCCTCAAGTGAAAGGCCCTCGTGACAAAGAGAATGGCATGGACTAAACTTAGCCATAGTGATAATAAAAAATGTACACAATGAAATAAATAAACACCTAGTGTTAACTAGAATCAATGAAACATCACTAATCTAGAAAATTTAAGAGATAAGCAAGAAGAATTAGTGTATCAAATGGATCTTACCTTGGTTATATCTTGTTTGATTAGGGTCCAAGTTGACCGTGAAGATATGGATCAGATAGTTACTTTGACCTCCTATTTAATGGCTTAATGTTGAGTTCCAGAATCATTAATTATGCATAATAAACATTCAATGGATTTGAGTGAGTATTGACTAATGCATGTCCTAGGTACAATAATCATGCCCCTCTTACCATCACCTATTTAAGGTCCCTAATATTATTGCCACTATGGTTACCACCTACAACTGGCTGACATGGGGGAACAATTGGGGGTTTGATCCACACACAATTGCAAGGTATCGATCTCACATACTCCTAAAAGAGACCTATATATGTGTGTACACCACAATTTCGATAACAAATGAAGTGGGGATATCAACCAGCAGATCCCAATGTGACCTAGTGCCTGACCCTTGTGTTAGAAGGATTTCCTTAGCAACGTCTAATTCCAAATGGATTTTTCACTTGTTAAATCAAGATTCTAGTGGTTTTTTCTATAGCCTAGAGAGTGTCCTCTTCAACTTATTCTAACGAGCTAAAATCCTAAGATAATTTCAGAGTTCTATTACGAAAATAAAATAAAAAATAGAGAATTGATGAATTTTATTAACATTTATTTTAGTAGTTATCATTAAGTCAAGGATTATGGTGTGAAACTTGGATGGTCTGATTGACTTGATTTCAGAGAAATGTATGCAAGAGATGAAGACATAATTTACTACTTTTGATGAAAACTAACTAAAGTAATGTGATATATTTCCAATGCAAAGATGAATGTAAATCCTTACCACAATGTCCTTTATCACTTTGAACATGGACAAGAAGATCTCATTTGAAACAAATTAACAAGTAAATAAAATCTAAAATAAGCAACAAGAAAGTTGCACCTAAAACTTAAACCTTTCCTACGGGATAATGTGTATTGAAAACATGAATCTAATGAATCAACAAATTGACTATAGCAAGTAGAAACATAAGGGTTGTAGGACAATGGTATCAAAGTGGTCCTTAGCTCTAATGTTTGTACATGAAATCAAACCCAAGATTAGAATCAATTTCATAAAAAAGGCTTCAAATCCAATTATTTGAAGTGAATATGGGGGTGATTTGTTGATTATAAGCTTTGGTGGAAAAGGATCAACAATGACCTAATCCTAAGGCTTAGGAGTATGCAAGAAAGTTAATTCTTTTTTGGGAAAATCCATAAACACCCACAGAGAGTTAAATGCTCTATGATGGCCTAGGAATAACAATGAATAGGGATCCAATTCTATCTCAAGGCTAGGTAGAGCAGATGAAATGATTTCATATCCAAATACTTAGTTTTTAGGAATAACATTTTGAGACTTGATCTTGCCATAATTCCTAACAAAGACTCAAAATAAATAAAAATAAAAGAAAGCAAACAAAATGAGATACTAAAGGACCAAAAGAAACCTACTAGGATTTTCTCCAATATGGTCGCCAATTCTATTTAGTTGTACTTTCCTCTATTTCCAGAGTACTAGTTGTTGAAATTCAACAAGAAAATGCACCACATACAAGTGTGGGATTCCAGTCACACATTGGTGAGGAATTAAATTACACATTAGTGCTAAATGCGGGCTTCTAATTTATTTTTCCCTTAAATAAATTAGATAATAAATTGTAATTTCATCTCATAAAAACTTGTATCAGTTAACTAAGTCATGAAGACTAAGTTAGCTCAAGAATTTTGAGTTGAGGGTCTAAGATGAGGCATGAAGAGTGATTCTAATATTTTAGTGGTCCAGTTGTAGTTGTAGCACTAGTGTGGTGTTAGTGTAATCAATTAACTCAAATTAATTGAGTTAAAATCAATTTAACTAGTTCTAATTGAATGATGAATTAGTGAGAGGCCCAGTGGATTAAATTATATTTAATTCACAAGTAGTGATCAATCTGATAACTAATGATCCCCTATTAATATTTGCATGCATGTCAATTCTTGTATAAATTATACAAGCATGTGTATATCAATGGATTCAATCTGATCTAACAATGTACTAAATCTAGATACTGAATCCTTTTACAAATCAATTTGCGGAAATTAAACACAATCACCAATCACATGAAGCAAATAAAAAATCAAATCAAACCACAACACAAATAATTTCTCGGGGAATGCTTACTGCTCAAAACCCCTCTATCTTTTATTGTATGTTAACCATGAAATCATGAAACAATTACAATGCACTCTTCTCACAAGAGTCTCTTGCACACTCACAACTATCTCACATTGTCCTGGAAAAAAATGACCAACACTTAGCCAATTCTCAGCCTCTAAATAGTCTGCCTTGCTTGCGCAATTCCTGATGAATGAAATCCCTATTCTTTAGGAATTTTTGCCTTCCTAAATTGTGCAAGGATCATGGGCACTCCAATGGATGTCTGGTTGCATGCAAGAAACCTACTAATCACACAAATGATATTTAACCTCCCTTTAACCTTTGTCTTAACTGGGTCTCCACTGGAATTGACATGCATGCAGATATTAATAGTAAATTATCAGTTGCATGGTAGATCACTGATTGTGAATTAAATAATATTTAATTCACTTGATCCCTCACTAGTGCAACAAACAATTACAACTAATTCAACTAACTCTAACTCACCTAACTGAGTTAACTGATTACACATGCATTAAACTAATGCACCAATTGCAATTCAAACTCCATAACTAATAGAATTACTCTGCATGCCTCACCAACCACCCTCAACTCGAAATACATGAGCTTAGTTTATCACACTCAGTTAACTGTTACAAGTGATCATGAGACAAGATTACATTTTATTGTCCAATTTAATTAAGGGAAAATTAAATTAGACACTGCACCAAATTAATTAATTAATTTGTCCCACACTAGTGTGTGTGCTGTTAGGACCTATTGGTCCAACACTAGTGTGTGTGTTGTTAGGACTTATTGGTCCAACACTAGTGTGTGTGCTACAATTTCTTGTTGGACTTCAATAGTTCTGATGAAGACCCAGTTGAGACATAGGTTAAAGGGAACATAACTATCAGTTGTACTATTAGCAAATTTCTCGGGTGCAATTATAAAGCCATGAGGAAGCCATGATGGATTTCACAATCAAGGAAGGTTGAATTTCCTATTTAATAGGGGCATATTTCTCTAGGGATTGCGCGAGCAAGGTAGGCCATAGGAGGGCAAGGAATTGGCTAAGTGTTTGTCCAATTTTCCCTAGATCAGTGTGAGACGATTGGTAGAGTGCAAGAGATACTTGTGAGCAAGAATGAATTTTATTGTTTCATGATTCCTTGAATTTATACAATATATGATATTGTGGTTTTGAGCAGTTGCTTTCCCCAAGAATATCTTCTGTTGTGCGATTGATTCACTTCTTTCTCTTACTTGCATGTGATTGAGCGATTGTGTTTTATGTTCCACAAATATTATAGAAGGATTTAGTATCTTGTTTTAGTACATCACAAGATTAGATTGAATTCATTGGTATAATTTTTACATGGTATCAGAGCATCAAGAATCATAATAGAAGAGAAGAAATTGAGTTTGTGTTGAACATGACTCAAATTTGCAGATTCATTCTTTGGTACCTAGTAGCTGACCAAGATGTCTTTTACTGGATTGAGACTCAAATATGCACTCGAGGGAAATTCAAAATATATTTCATGGAAGGACATGATGGAGGAAGTATTGGAGGATAACAGACTAAAGGAATTCATTGATACTAATATTCTCGAACCCGCGCAGACAAATGTTGCGCAACATGAAGCATGGAAGAAGAATGTTGCAAAGGCGAGGAGTATCTTATTAGAGGGAGTTCGAGATCATATTGTCTTGAGTCTCCATGGAAAGGAAACTCCATATGATATGTGGAGGGCCTTGACAAATATGTTTCAAAGTAGCAGTGACCACAAGAAATTGGCACTCGAGGAAAAGGTTAGGAAAATCAAAATGGAGAAGGGCGACACAATCCAAAAATACTTGACCAAGTTCACTCAATGTCGAGATGAGCTTGGAAGCGTTGGGATTATTGTGGCCAATGATAAATTGGTGAGCCTAGCACTTCTAGGCCTTCCCAAGAGCTAGCATAGTTACCAGGACTTCATGAATGGGAGGAGAAGTTACCGAAGTGGGAGCGACTATAATCAGATTTGGTACAAGAAGATTTTCGGCGGACTACCAGGGATGGATCCTCATCCAAGACTGGTGATGAGGAAAATTGTGCCTTAGATGGCAAGGAAAAGATGGGGAAAGGGAAGAAATTCCATTCCAAATCTGAGACCGAAAAAGAAGGCAAGAAACTAGACATGTCAAAGGTGAAATGTTTCAACTATCATGATCATGGACACTATGCCACAATTGTCCACAAAAAAAGAAGAACAAAAAGAAGGCTCTGGGAGCTGCAACGAGTGAAGCTTTGGCCTCACAGCTTGAGTTGGACTTCTCTCTCATTGCATGCATGTTTTCAACTGTGATGGGATCTATGTGGTACTTGGATAGTGGAGCATATTTCCACATGACTGGAAACAAAGAATTATTTAGTAGCTTGGAGGAGAAGGATCTTCAGATGCACATCGAGAAGGGTGATGACGGGAGGTATATCGCTACTGGGATTGGTACAGTTACTTTCTAGAGAAATTCAGGTAAACCTTTCATACTAAAATATGTCATGCATGTACCAGGTTTGAAAAATAATTTAGTTTCAGTTGCTATGTTGGAGGATCTTGGATATGATGTGGTTTTCAGTGAAGGAAAGGTGTTCCTTTTTCACAAAGCCACAAGATAGAAAAATAAGATTTGGGTTCTTGTGAAAAACCTCTACCAAATTGATGTAGATGGTTGTGCAACATTGAGCAGTAAATAATATGAGGTGGTGAGCCGGGATGCTGGTGAGTTATGGCACAAGAGGTTGGGTCATCTGCACCACAGTGCTTTGAGGATCATGCAACATATTTTTACAGGGCTTCCAAAGGGTACACTTGTGTAGAGAGACACATGCAAGTGTTGTACTATGAGGAAGTATACAAAGACCACCTTTCATGAGAAGTAGAACCGATTAGCGTCAATCCTTGAGAGAGTTCACTCAAACGTGTGTGGACCCTTCTCAACTGCTTCCACAAGAAAGCATAGGTATTATGTGATTTTTGTTGATGAATTTACTAGAAAATGTTGTATTTTCCTCATGCAGAAGAAAGATCATACGTTCTCCAAGTTTTGTGAGTTCAATGCACTGGTATAGAAAGTTACAGGGAAGAAGGTGAAGGATCTAAGGAGCGACAATGGTGGCGAGTATATCTTTAATGAATTCAATAAATTCTATTCCAAAGAAGGAATTCAGAGAGAATTGATTTCACCTCATAACCCACAACTGAATGGGGTTGCAGAAAGAAAGAACAAAACAATTTTGGGAGAAACACGAGCTATGTTACATGATTAGGGCCTACCATTGCATTTGTGAGCAGAGGCATGCAACACAACAGTATTTGTGCAGAATCGTAATCCTCATAAGATACTTGGAATGAGTACACCAGAGGAGGATTTTTCATGTAAGAAACTGGATGTTTCATATTTTAAATATTTTGGCTCATATGTCTATTTCCATGTGATCAAAGATGCGAGGAAGAAGCTAGAACCAACAACAGAGGTTGGGATATTTTTGGGGTACACAGATTCTCCCCACAACTATCGGGTGTATTTTCCAGCACAGTGGATGACAATTGTCAGGAGAGATGTGAAATTTGAAGAGGAGAAAGCCATGTGGTTGTCCCTTGAGAGGGAGCTTGACTTGCATGTAGAATATGAAATCTTAGTGCCAAAGGATGAACCTCGGGATGCGAATCAGCCACAAGCAGAGGAACAAAGAGTGGTAGAAACCACTCATGCAGAGCCATCCACCAAAAGTGGTAGGAAGAGCACCAGAGAGGCTAATAGATTGATGCTAGATGCGACAGAGAATGTAGGTGCACCTACATCATAGCACAGGCAGAGAAAGTCCCCAAAAAAGTATACTGGATACATGGATCTTATGAGAGAATGTATTGTGACAGAACCATCCTATTTTGAGGAATCAATGCACCATCCGGTATTGGTTGATGCCATGGTTGAGGAGTATGATTCCATTATAAAAAAAATGCATGGGAAGTGGTCCCAAGACCACTAGGGAAGTCAATGGTTGGATCGAGGTGGATCTATAAGGTGAAGCAAGTAGCATATGGGAGTGTTGAGAAATACAAGGCTATATTTGTGGCCAGAGGATTCTCATAGGTAAAGGGGATTGACTATGAGGATAATTTTGCACCAGTTGCAAGGTACTCATCGATTAGATCCATTCTTGTACTCTCAGCATAGATGGGATGAAAGATACATCATATGGATGTAAATACAACCTTTCTCAATGGAATTATTGAGGAATATGTGTACATTGAGTAGCTATAATGTTTTGAGACCTTAGACATGGAGTTTCATATGTGCAAACTCAAGAGAACATTGTATGGGTTCAAGCAAGCACTTAGTGCTTGGTACACCAGGATCGAAAAATATTTCACTGGGTTGGGCTTCACAAAGAGTGAAATAGATGTGAACCTATATCATATTGTGGTTGATGGTAAGTATTTGATTATTATAATTTATGTAGATGATCTGATATTGTTAGGTGATGAGAATCTCATAGCTTCTTGCAAAGAGGACCATGCAAGAGAATTTGAGATGAAGGACATGGGGCTCTTGCATAATTTCCTTGGATTGGAAATATGGCAAAGAGATGGGGAGCTATTTGTATCTCAAGGAAATTATGCCAAGGAGATTCTGAGGAAGTTCCACATGGAGGGCAGAAAACCCATGGAGACTCCTCTTGCAGGAAACTGGAGGAAGGAGGATGCTACTTTAGGTGAGGTATGCTATTGTTTACAGGCATCTTGTGTGTTCACTTATGTATTTGGTGAACACACGACCAAACATATGCTACACAATTAACCAGCTTAGTCAAGCTATGGTTAATCCTACCAAGCTCTTTTGGAAGGCGGGGAAGCATGTTTTAAGATATCTTAGGGGCACTACAAATTATGGATTATGGTACATACGGACAGAGGGAGTGAAGCTTCAAGGCTTCACCAATGTAGATTGTGCAGGCAGTCCATTTGACAGGAAGAGCACATCAGGGGGCATCTTTAGCATAGGACCAGCAATAGTTTCTTGGTACAATAAGAAATAGAGATTAGTTGCACTCAGTTCAGCAGAGGCAGAGTACATGGCAGCTAGTTAGGCTACATGAGAGACCATCTAGATGACAAAGATACTTGTTGGTTTGTTTGGTCATCAGATGGATTCGACGATGATACATTGTGATAACCAGAGTTGGATAAAACTCTTAGTTAATCTTGTATTCCATGGTAGGTCCAAGCATATTGATATCTAGTACTACCATCTCAAATATTTTGTTAAGAGGTGCATTATTTTGTTGCAATACATTCCCACGGAGGATTAGGATGAAAACATCTTGACGAAGGAGCTGGAAAAGAGCATATTCGAATACCACAAGGGTAGGATCGGGGTAGTTGATAATCCCTTTCTTGCTGAGAGGGAGTGTTGAAATTCAACAATAAAATGCACCACATACTAGTGTGGAATTACATTCACACATTGGTGAGAAATTCAGTTACACATTAGTGCTAAATGTGGGCTTATAATTTATTTTTCCCTTAAATAAATTGGACAATAAATTGTAATTTCATCTCATAAATACTTGTATCAGTTAACTAAGTCATGAAGACTAAGTTAGCTCAAGAATTTTGATTTGAGGGTCTAAGATGAGGCATGTAGAGTGATTCTAATATTTTTGGGGTCCAGTTGCAGTTGTAGCACTAGTGTGGACGGTGAGTGTAATCAGTTAACTCAAATTAATTGAGTTAAAATAAGTTTAACTAGTTCTAATTGAGTGATGAATTGGTGAGAGGCCTAGTGAATAAAACTAGATTTAATTCACAAGTAGTGATCAATCAAATAACTGATGATTCACTATTTATAGCTTCATGCATGTCAGCTCTGATGAAGACCCAGTTGAGATAGAGGTTAAAGAAAACATAACTATGAGTTGTATTATTAGCAAAATTATGGGGTGAAATTATAAATCCATGAGGAAGCCATGATGGATTTCGTAATCAAGGAAGGTTGAATTTCCTATTTAATAGGGGCCTACTTCTCTAGGGATTGCGTGAGAAAGGTAGGCTGGAGGAAGGGAAGGAATTGGCTAAATGTTTTTCCAATTTTTCCTAGATCAGTGTGAGACGATTGGTAGAGTGCAAGAGATTATTGCGAGCAAGAATGCATTGTATTTTTTCATGATTCCTTGACTTTATACAATATATGATAGCGAGGTTTTGAGTAGTTTCTTTCCCCAATTATATCTTGTGTTGTGTGATTGATTACTTCCTTCTCTTACTTGCATGTGATTGAGCGATCGTGTATTATATTCTGCAAATATTGTAGAATGATTCAGTATCTTGTTTTAGTACATCACAAGATCGGATTGAATCCATTGGTATAATTTCTACACTAGTTCCCACAGTCTTTCCAATGACCTATGATAAAAAGTTCCTATGACCTATTTTATCTCTATACATGCATTCAGAACAAAGATTAAATAAACAAGAGAAGATATGGGAAACACACATTTACATATGGATAATTTCTTTTAGTGGTTTGAGTCCTTGAGATCTAGCTTCTTCATCCTTACAAATGTGACATTTAAATTAGGTAATTGAAATCTACAAAACTATATTGCTTGCAAAAACGTTTTATTATTATGTCAAATCATGTATATAAGTGTAGTTCCTTGTGGCCTTTTTTTCTTATCTCCACTCACCAAATCTCACAATCAGGCTTGTTGCTAATTTTAGTTTATCTCAAGGTGGAAATAGGTTCTCAATTCAATAGCATGTATCTATGTTCACTTCTTCTCAATTCACATTGTATCGTGTTGGTGACCATGCTCTATTCATTTGTAAAAATTATTCCTACCTTAGGGATGTACATCATATATATCTCACTATGAATTTTGTAGCTCCTTTCATGTTCCAAATCCTTAGCTCCCTCATCTACCACACTCACTATATATTGTAATATATTTTTTTGATCTTTTGACCTAAAATAATAAGGGGCATATGTTATAGTTCAAAATGACACTCCCATAAGTCTCCAATCGAAGTAACATAGGAACAAAGTCGAGATGCCAAAAAAACTTCATGGAAACCATTAAAGTATATATTTTCCTATTCAACACCCCTTGAACACTAGAACAAATATTTTTGACACCCTAGATGACCTGGTAGGGATATTTGAATGTTGTTATACCTCAAGCAAATATAATTGAAGAAGTTAGGGTTTCTAGAGTGAATGGATAAAGGGTTGATAAGGTCAAAAATGATTAGAAACTCAAGATAGGGATGAAAGGATCGAATCAAACTCAATTAAGATATGTATAGATTCATCTAATCAATTTGTTAACTCATGTATAAAACCAAATATCTCCATGGAGAAAAAGGGAGAAGAATTGAACATACGTACTTGTTGTCAAATTGAGATCCAGTTCCACCTTGAGATAAATTAAGGTTAGTAATGATCCTAATTGTGAGCTTTGGTGAGAGGAGGAGTTGAGGAAAAAGAGCCTCATGGAACTACACTTTTGTAAGTTATTTTCCGTGATAATAAAACGTATTTCCCCCCTCCCCAACCCTAATTATGTTTATTTTATGTTATTTTGAATATATTCATTTGGGTTATGATTGTGTTAACATTAATATTGATGCAAGTAGTAGAGTTAATATATTTTGATTTTTTTATTTTTTAGGTCACATGTGCAAGGATTAAGGAAATGGATATCGAGGACTCCAACCATTAAAAGGAATCAACCATCTACCTTACAAGTCAAATTATGTCTCCTACCTCTTCTCATGTATATTTAAGCTTTGTTTTGTATGTATGGATATAGGTATAAAATAGGTCATAAGAATTGTCTTTCATAGGTCTTGGGTAAACTTGTGGGAACTAGTAATCTATACATAAAGGACATTGGCCACTTTAATTCTTTATGCTAGAGGTGTTATCCTTTCTTGGTAATATGGGGCATTGGAATTCTCTTTTCAATTGTTCAGGGGGCAATGAAAATGAAAAATTGGACCTTTTTAGGGTTTCCATGAAGCTTTTTATGCATATCAACCATTTTTTTGTGTTTCTTCTCTTGTAGACTCAAAGGAGTGAAATTTTGAGCTATAGTAGGGTGTGGCATTGTCTCTAGCTTCATTCTATTGAAGATATTTCCTGATATTAAGTTCTTCACTCCCATTTTCAATAATGAAATGTAGTTGGGTCCCTTCACCCATATCTATCAATGGAAGAGGCACTCCCCCTTCTCAGGATCCTTTGACTCTTCTACTTGGATCTTTGGGGTCATGACATTAGCATTGGGTTATAAATTGATGATCCACTTTCCTTTATCTTATTCTAATTCAGAATCCAAGTTATGTTTTTCCTCTTTTTATTTAATCTTAACCAACAACTATTGTTTCAAGTAGCATTCATAAGTGTTGTGCTAAGAGATTTTATGGAACTCACAGCAGTTTCCATTTCTCTTATTCAACTTCACATTACCAATATTTTCATGTGACTTTGAATGGTTATCTTTAGTTTGGATCTCATTTATTTGTTCGTTATTCTAAAAGTTGGGGCTTCCTTTGTGATATATTTTTTGCGGTGGATTCGTAGACCTGGACTCGCACTTGTTCCTTTACTTCAATTTTTATTCAATTTTTTTAGCATATCTTAGTAAGGAGAAGTCTAGGAAATTAAAATCCATACAGATTTACCTATTTATTCCACTATGATACTTAAAAATTAGGTGCTACTTAAAGTCTTTGATAGCCATATTTGAGCACAAGGTATGGAAATTGTTGGTGTACTCTAGTGTCATCTAGTCTTTCTCCTGTCGTGGAGTTCATCATCATAGTTCCATGAAGGATAGAATTACTCTTGAGGGAATAAAAAAAAGTTGCCCAAGTGGATCCTACATTGAATATTTTAGACTTTTCTTCACTTTATCTCACCTAGTAAACTTCTTACCAATATTTGACATGGGGATGGGCTTTCAAGAGTATGAAGGTGATCTTCCTATTGTCAGAAAAATTTTGGGTAGAGTAATAGACCTCTAACATATCTAACCATTTATCCAAGGAATATACAATTATTTTTCCTTTGAATAAGGGTATATCAAGGTTAAATTGTTCCTTGAAGGGTGTTGCACCCTAAAAATTGTTGCTTGTCGAAGGTGCCTTAGTTGTTGTTGGAAATAATCGAAGTATCTAGGTTTTTCCATCATCTCATTCCTCTATCGTATGATTTTCTTTTCAAGAAATAAATGGATAAGATATCCTTCTCTATCATCTCTCTTTTATTCCACCATTTGAGGCCACTTGGGTTGGAGAGAGAAATCGTTCCCAAGTGAAACTAGCTCAAGACACAACCCTTTGTACCCTAACCTTGTCAAGGACATGCATTGAGAAAATACGAGTAGATTTCTTTGATAACTCTAATATGGGTTGTACAATTAATGAAATGAAACATAGGAAAGGAAATGGAATAAACACACAAATAAATATCGCTAAGATCACAATAATATATTGAAAACCTAACTTCTATTGATAAATAAAATAACAGAATATTGTAGAACAAGAACTGGCTAGAATGGGTGTAGCTATCATTGAAGGGAGATATATGGAAGCTACATGCATTCACATAAAACTATTATGAGGCTTAATTAATTTCATTTAAAAATATATAAATAAATATTAACCCTATAGTTCCAAAACTCTAATCGTATAAGGTGAAGCACCAAAATATTTTTAGACCCTATGGTGGTTATTTTGTACATCAACTTCCTGGGTGTGCAACTTTTTCATACAATGTTCGTTTGGAGCACATAATAGCCGATTGGGAAGAAATATATGCGGATTAATTTTTTTTTTTGGGTATAGGGTTTTTCATGGAAATAGATAGCCCCCACATAGAAAGAAAAAATCATTTAGGGCATCAAAATGGCCCTAGAAGTTTGGGACCCAAAAATCCATTGAAAAAATCCCAAGAATATAGAGAATAATTGAGTTACTAGAAGAGGCGGGTGGGAACCAATATCCACATAAATTATTCCTCTCCCCTTAAGGAGAAATGGTCTCCATTGAATCAATTTCCCTCATCATATGAAGAAACGTTTGCTAAATTTTCCTCCTAGTTGGAAACTTGCCTCAGTGAAGAAGATACCCTAGTTTGACAATTCAATGGAGTTGTATATTTTTTTGGTAGGCATTATTTGTCTTTGTTTCCATGTTTTGATCCATTGTATCCTATTCAATGTAGTTGGGATTGATTTATGTGGGGTCCATTTGTTAAATTCTCTCCAAGGTGTCCAACAGACATGGAAAATATGGTCAAAGTAGCTTCAAATTAAATACTAGGTTCAGGACAAAGAAAGGGGGAATACTCAATTCAAAATAATTTTCACTTAGATCTTTTGTGATTGTGTAAGTGCCATATTGGATCAGCATAAGATTCCCATGGCGGCTTGTGATATTCTCTTTTTGTAAATGCAAACCCACCTTATCTCTAACATGAAACTTGTGTGGAACTTGATATTGGTCATCTCGCTACTTGTACTTGGAGCTATATTTATGTAGGATATCATGAACCTATTGGACGTGCTTGATCCATTATAAAGATATGGATACTTTTTCTATCTTAGCTTGAAAATTATCTTTTTGTGAATGTGTAATGGGAAGAAATGCATCAATCTAATCCAATGGCTGGAACCCCAAGCACAACTAGAAAGGTCTATGGCCAATAGATTTGTGGAGTGATATATTATAGCTTGATCTAGGTGGATATTTGTGGTCACCCGCCTATTCCACTTGGGGCTCCACCATTGTCTCTTTCAGTTTTTCAGTTTCGGCACAGTTTACTATTTTTAGCAGTTTTTCGGGTCCTAAACTTCCGGAGCCGTTTTGAGGCCCTAAACGACGTTTTTTGGGAAAACGGAGAGTAACATGGGTCCATGGACTGATGTTGCTCATTCCAAATTTGTAGTCCTTGGATAGATCTTTCTAACGAGGTATGGTACGCGTCAAACATAGATCGTATGCCAAAGTTACGCCCCTGGGAAGTTGAAACACCAATTTACCCAAACGGGGCCCATAGTTTTGGCGCTTCATCTCCTAGGGTTAGGGTTTTGGATGTTTAGGATTTCCCATTGTTTCTAAATGATAAATAGGCCCTCGAGCCTCATTGTAACTCAGTTCAGAGGCCTGTAGCTGCCACATCTCTTCTCAGAGATAGCTACCAGCGCCCTAGCTAGTTTTATTTCCATTCTGTCTGTAAGCAAATTTCAGTTCTTTGATATTAATGAAATGAAGTGTTATTTCCGCTGCATCTCTGTATTTATGGTTATATGTTTATTCTGTTGCATTCTTGCATAAATCCGGATCAGTGGTATCAGAGCGGTCTGCTTTTTCTCGATCCTTCTTTGCATGTCCCCAACGAGGTCGGGGTATAAGGAGCTAGGGCTTGATCTGGTGGAACCTTTGCAAGATCAGCCTCGTAAACCTCGACGGACGCCCATGGGGGACGAAAAGAAAGATGAGGGAGCAGGAGATCCTATCAAAATATTGCTGGAGGAGGCCCTCGAAAAACAAAGGAACGCGATGATGGATAGTTTTGCTCAGATCCTTCAACGGCTGCCCACCGGCGGCGCATCTGCATCCAGTAGCCACTCTGGAGTTGCGACTCCCTTTAAGGTACAAGTAAATTTTTACATTCCCATATTTGAGGGTCAAATAGACGCAGATGCCGTAGATAGATGGTTGAATCTATTAGAAGGATATTTCTCTGTTCATGACTTTTCAGACCGGGAGAAGATTATTTTTACACTCCTCAAAGCTACCCCCCATGTTAAGGACTGGTGGGAAACCTACTGTGAGAACAAGGACCAGACAGAACCCTCTCTGTTCTCGGCCGTACCAACTTGGAATTCTTTCCGAGACGCCGTCAAGGAACAGTACTATCCCGTGGGGAGCTATGAGGACAAGTACATACAATGGACCACGCTGTGACAACAAAGGGATCAAGATGTGCATGAGCTGACGAATCTGTTCCATACCCTGCACACAAAGTTGGGTATCAAAGATTCAGAGAAACATTTGGTGCTAAAGTATCGCAGCTGTCTGCACAGATACATTCAGGAGGAAATGGAGTTCCTCGACATCTCCTCGCTTGGTACGGCATACCGGTATGCTGCCAAGATTGAGCAGAAATTCAAACAGAAGAAGCGAGACTTTGGATCTGCGAATCAAAAGCAAGGAAAAGGTGCTTCCAAACCGCAAAACAAAGGACAGAGCATGACGGCTAAAGACAACCCATCAAAGCCACAAGACAAGAACAACACCGTAAAGCCAAAGAAGGACACGGGAAAGTGGTGTGAGTTCCATAAGAGCTCCACTCACAACACAAGTGAGTGTCGGGCCAAGGAGTCGCTAGTGGCCGAGATGAGGGCTTCTGAGTCAGATGCATGCTCCGACTCCGAATCAGAACCTGAAAAGGGGAATGAAAAAGGGAAACAGATTATTGATGCGGAGCCCAACGCCACTGTTGCCACTACAAAGGTCCAGAAGGAGGAGCCGGAAGATCCAGAGGAGGAGGAACGTCTCTTCCACTCCCAGATGTGGGTAAAGGGCTCCCCTGTACAGTTCATTGTCGACAATGGGAGCCAAAAGAACCTCATTTCAGCGGACACCGTGAAGCGGTTGGGCTTGCCGACCACAGCTCACCCACATCCATACACCATCGGGTGGCTTCACCAAGGACGAGATCTCCGCGTCAGCCAGCAGTGCCGCCTTCCCTATAGCATCAAGCCCTTCACGGATGAGGTATTATGTGAAGTTTCTCCTATTGATGTTTCTGATGTATTATTAGGACAACCATACTTGTGGAAGCATCATGCTGTGTATGAGTCTCGACCTCGTGTTGTTATTGTTACTTTGGGAAATAAGTTGTACAGGATACCAGAGGTACCACCTCCTGCCGCTATCTCTTTGGTTACTGCAAAACAATGCAATAAGCTCATTTCCCAAACCAGGAAATTTGTTTTCCTGATGATCCACCCCTAGGGCAAGAAGAATACTGTGGCCACGACCTCCAAAAAGGGCTCCTCTGCATGACAACAACAAATGGATAAGGTTGTGGAGGAGTACGGGGACATCTTCACCTCACCCACAGGGGTTCCTTTGCACTTTCAAGTCAAACACCCGATTGATCTGACCCCAGGTGCGCCGCTACCCAATGGACCGATCTATCGGCGCTCTGTTTTGGAGAATGATGAAATCAAGAGGCAGATTCAGGAGTTGTTGCAGAAAGGTCACATCAGACCAAGTTCATCGCCCTATGGGAGCTCGATCGTGTTGATACAGAAGAAGGATGGGACGTGGAGACTCTGTATTGATTATCGGGCATTGAACAAGATCACTGTCCGGAATAGGTACCCAATCCCACAGATTGATGACCTTCTGGACCAACTCAAAAGTGAAAAATATTTCAGCAAGATCGACCTGAAGTCTAGGTATCACCAGGTATCAATTGAACCCTTTGATGTGTGGAAGACTGCCTTCAAAGCCAAGAAAGGCCTTTTCGAATGGTCGGTCATGGCTTTCGGGTTGACGAATGCTCCCGCAACCTTCATGAGGATGATGGATGAAATCTTGCGGCCATTCACCAAATCATTTGTAGTGGTGTACTTGGATGACATTCTGATCTTCATCCAGACTTGGGAAGAGCATCTTCACCACATCCGACAAGTCCTCCAAACACTGCGACAACACAAGTTGTGTGCCAATTTGGAGAATTGCACATTTGGCATGACCCAGGTTCAATATCTGGGATACATTATTGATGAAAGGGGGGTGCATGTGGATCCAGCAAGATCCAAGTCATTCGGGATTGGCCAGCCCCAACCACTATAATAGAGCTTCGCAACTTTCTGGGTCTTGCTAATTTCTACCGTAGATTCGTGTTGGGATTCTTTCATATCACTTGACCCTTGAGTCAAGTCACCAAGGGAGGAGCGAGAGAAAAATTCTTTTGGTTGGAACCTCAATAGAAGGCATTCACAAAATTGAAAAATCACCTTTGTTCTGCCCCAGTGCTCACATTACCAGACTTGCAACAGCAATTTGAGATCGAGAAAGATGCCTCTAACTATGATGTTGGGGCAGTTCTTACTCAACAGGGACATCCAGTGGCATATCATAGTGAGACATTGTTTGACAGAGTTCGCAAGTATCCCACTTATGACAAAGAAATGTATTCCATTGTGTAAGCTTGTCGACAATGGAAGCATTACATTTTGGGGAAGGAAACAATCATCCACACAGACCACCAGCCCCTGCAGTTCATACAGACACAAGGGAAGTTGTAGAATGATCGCCATTAGAAGTGGTCCACATATCTGCAACAGTTTCATTTGAACATCAAGTACAAGAAGGGTAGCACCAATAATGTTGCAGACTGCCTCAGCCGACCACCGATCATGGCGCTCACCACCGTGCTCAACTCTTGTGGGCACGAGACTTCTAATTGGTCGCTTCTCTATGAGAGTGACCCAGAATTCGGCCACACTTACAAGGCACTCTTGGGGGGTACGCAAGTTCCAAATTTTCACCTCCAAGATGCACTTTTATGTCACCTGGGACACCTTTGTGTTCCTTCAAGCGAGCGTGCCAAGATGATATGGGAAGCACACTACAGTCGATTCGATGGGCATTTTGGGGTCGAGAAAATAGTAGCAATACTGCAGAAGTATTTCTATTGGCCGAACCTTCGAAAGGATGTCAAGAAGCACATCAGATCCTGCACTGCTTGTGCCATTGCCAAACCGACCGTTAAGAAGCAAGGCCTATATACTCCACTACCTACCCCTAGTCGACCTTGGGAATCCATCTCCATGGATTACATGTCGAGCCTGCCTTCTACTAAGAATGGAAATGACTTTGTTTTCGTGGTCGTTGACAGATTCTCGAAGATGGCCATTATGGCGGCCTGTAAGAAGAATATCACAGTAGAAGCCACTGCTAAACTCTTCTTTAAACGAGTGTGGGTGCACTTTGGGATCCCACAGTCTATCATATCAGATCGAGATAACAGGTTCCTCAGCACATTTTGGTCCAGCCTCTGGTCAATGTTGGACACAAAGCTCACCAAGTCCACAGCTTTCCATCCCCAAACAGATGGCCAGACAGAGGTCATCAACAGAATGACTGTACACATTTTGCGCATGTACAATTAAAAGCATCCCCACACATGGGACAAGAGCCTCCCCTATGTACAACATAGTTATAACCAGGCTCTCCACAGTTCAATTGGCCATAGCCCCTTTCAGGTGGGCTTGGGATTCCAGCCACTATGTCCCATTGACGTAGCCATGCCATTTGCAGCTGCTCAAGTCGATTCAGCTCATGTCCAGTCTGAAGTTGACAAAGCAAGTAGCTTCATCAAGCGCATTCAACACATCCGCCAATAGGTTCATGATATATTGGACAGAGCCAATGCGAAGTACAAGCAGCGCCATGATCAACACCGGGTGCCACACAACTTCCAGGTGGGCGACAAAGTATGGCTGCATTTGCAGAAGGAGCGCCTCACTGGACCTCACCGCAAGCTTCGCCCGCTCCGATATGGGCCGTACACCATCACCAAGGCTGTAGGTAACAATGCCTTCGAGCTTAGTATTCCACCATTCCTTGGTCTGCACCCAGTCTTCAATGTGGATCGCCTTCGTCCCTACTTTCCACCTCTGCTGGACACCTCGGACATTGCAGAACAACTCACACCAACAGAGTTAAACCCAGACTGCATGGAACAGGCCACCACAGATTGTATCATGGACATGCGAATCAAGAACACTCGCCAACAGAAGATCCAACTATATCGGGTTGTCAAAGCTGGCCAACTCCTGCACCAAGGAAAGTGGTTCACCAGGGACCAAGTTCAGCATAAATTTCCTCATCTCATGGAGGAACTTAACGCAATGGGGACCATTGCTTCCTAAGGGGGGAGGAATGATCCAGGTGGATATTGGTGGTCACCCACCTATTCCACTTGGGGCCCCACCATTATCTCTTTCAGTTTTTCAGTTTCAGCACAACTTACTATTTTTAGCAGTTTTTCGGGTCCTGAACTTCTGGAGCCGTTTTGAGGCCCTAAACGACGTTTTTTGGAAAAACAGAGAGCAACATGGGTCCATAAACCAATGTTGTTTGTTCAAAATTTGTAGTCCTCGGATAGATATTTCTAACGAGGTATGGTACACGTCAAACGAAGATCGTATGCCAAAGTTACGCCCCTGGGAAGTTGAAACACCAATTTACCAAAACGGGGCCCATAGTTTTGGCGCTTCATCTCCTAGGGTTAGGGTTTTGGCTGTTTAGGATTTCCCATTGTTTCTAAATAATAAATAGGCCCTCGAACCTCATTGTAACTCAATTCAAAGGCCTGTAGCCGCCACATCTCTTCTCAGAGATAGCTACCAGCGCCCTAGCTAGTTTTATTTTCATTCTGTCTGTAAGAAAATTTCAGTTCTTTGATATTAATGAAATGAAGTGTTATTTCCGCTGCATCTCTATATTTATGGTTATATGTTTATTCTGTTGCGTTCCTTCATAAATTCAGATCATAGCTATTATTAACATATGGAAGGCTTTCATCCAATGTACATTGACTCTTGGAGTTTTAAATGTGCAATATATGCAAAATCATCATGTTGACCACTTCTATTGTCCATATTTATGGGGATGAAAGGCAGTCAATTTGGTAAGATTGGTATCCATTAGATATCATAGGATGGGCCAAAAAGTAATTAGGAACCAACTATCCATATTTGAAATAATTGGCGAAGGTAGTCCAAAATGAACCTAAATATTCTCAAAGAAAAGCTTAGTTGTTGCTTCAGTTGTGATACTCTTCTTGCATGGTGCCAAAATTAACCATCTTAGAGAGACGATCAACAACCACAAACACACAATAATTACCATTCCTAATGGAGGGTAAACATGACATGTAACCCATGGAGATTGACTCCTAATGATTTTATAGGGTACACAGAGGAGTGTATGACCCCTACTTCTTGATAATTGGTTTAGCAATGGTACAAGTAATGCATAATTTTATATACGAGTATCTTTCTCTTATATTTTTATATGGTGAGCCTCTCCCTCTTGAGATTTCTCATGTCCTTGAGTTGGTAAAGAGAATATCCTCCCCTAAGTGCTTATTTCTACCAAATACCTTATCATGTTGGGAAAACAAGTCACTAAAGGAATTAAAATCTTGATTCTCCAATTTATCAACAATTTGTAATATTTGTAGAAAATGCTTATAGGAGGATGGAAAACCTTCATCAGGATGTTGGTCATTAAAATTTCTTCCATGTCTTTAAAACCAAATTTCAAGAGGTCTTGCTGAATATTTTTTATACAAGAGGTCCTCCAAAACATCTCCCCCTTCATCCATTTTTTTATTAAGTAATTTAGCATGAACATCAACCCTTTTTTATTTAGAGTGAGTATCAAACATACTTTTGAAATTTTTCCATCCAATCCAAGCATCATAAACATTTTCAATGTGAATATGAAACTCATCAGTTACTAAAGATATCAACAGTTCAAGTTCCTTTTCATCTCGTACTTCCCATTTTTCTAGTTCTCTAGCATTAACAAGATTAATTGGAGTTTTGTCTCCATTACAAATATCTTTCCATAAATAATTAAATACTAATTTATTTTTCATATTATGATTCCAAGTTATGTAGTTCTTGGGTCCTGCAAAATTTTCCAACTCATCAAATAGATTAACTAGTTTTGACATGGTGAATCATTTATTGAATTCCCATGATTAAGAAATTGAATACTCTAATTCACAAGAGGCACTACACAAACTACAAATTACTGTTATAGGGGCTTGTCCTCGAGCCTCTTATATCCTCATGACAAATACATTGATAGATTATTTGATTGACTCTTATCAATGCTTGAATTGAGATTACAATGCTTTAATATGAACCAAACATTCAAAATTTGACAAAATAACAACATTTAAAACAACAACATACCCCAATTAGAAGTGAATAATTTGTTTAAAGCTTCAATTACGATATAAAAATGAAAATTTCAATTCACAATAGATCCCCCTACCACCCCCCGTTTATGCCATGGAAACATTTTTAATAACAAAAAACATATTAAATCGCTCCACTTCACCTCTTTTTATGCATGCTCAGAGGATTTATCAGAGCAAATAATTATTAGAACTTGATCCATTGTATCAAATAGCAGTAGACCTCATTTACAAATGAAATTGTTGATTACTGAGAAAACATGCAATATCTGCAATTACATTGCCTAGAGGTAGAATATGCACATTTTTTTATACTAAATTATATCTAATCCCCTATGATAAGGTAACAACAATTACATGGTAGTTTCACCAACAATAGATACCAAACAAAAACATTCTCAAGATTTAAAATATATAATATTGTTACAATGTCAAATAATATATCAAAATAAATAGCACCCGAAAGGATTTGATCAATGTAATCATTTTTAAAATTAACTTATTTTTTATAAACTCTTCTTAAATTGATCAGTGGTTCAAGATAGTATCCCTCTTGATGCATCTGTACCATTTCTTATGCAATCCAATTACTGGTTTTGACTATCAACTTCCTCATGAATGTTAGTTGTCAACCACTTCAGTATCCTAACTCTATTTACAAGGATTAAGGTGGCTTCTATTCTTGTCATTACTTGTTGGAATCCACCTTCATAAAATTTTCTTATGCAAGGAACAACCAACCATCCTTTGAATGCTTTCCAAGCTTCTATGGAATATTTTATTTCCAAGGAAATATTTTCCACTAAAACACCTGGTAATCCCTACAAGAAGAGTATACTACATTATGCAAGCACTATAGCAAAAATAAAATAGATCTTCCTAGGATGAAAATGTGGTGGTACCTAGTTCAACTTAAAACTATAATGCAATTACTATCTTGGAAAAAAGATTTATACAAAAGAGAGGGTACCCATGCCTCCCGAGAATATCAAAACACATGTTTCGACCAAGTTATGGCAACATCAAGGTAAGGGAATGTCACTAGTTTGGAGGCTATGGGTGGTTCCTAGTCTAAGGCTTATATTTATTCAATTCGATGCAAAATCATGGAAATAAATAATCATATAAAATTATGTGCATATGATGAATGGTTTACATTGGTCCTTAACCATGCAACCTTGAAGAAAGAAAGTTTTCCAAGACTTCAAAACAAAATTGGTTCAATGTAAAATGGTCAAAAGTAGCATGGCTAAAAATTTTATGTGTCTTCTCAACCTTGGCCAATATTAATCTTGATATATTCCTTAAGAAATATATGTGAGTTAAGAAGAATGGGAATGTTTAGAACCTATCTTTTGAAATAAAGCATTGATGGTGGCACACAAAGAACTTTCCATGCCAAGATCTGATTTCTCTTACTCACAATGATAAGATATTCAAGGTCAAGAATCAAAATGCAAATCTCTTGGATCAATGATTATATCATGAGAAAGAGAGGGAGATAAAACACATTTAGGCTAACTTGAACTAGATATTTCTTGCATCATAGCTTCTTATTTTGATTGAAAATTCCTTTTACTTGGATAAACAATGGATGTATAAAACATGGTTGGAAGTCACTATTGAATATGCATCTACCCAGGCATATCATTTGGAGGAATCCATAGTTCAAATACTGTGTAGGTCAAATAATTTGCATGTCACAAAATAAAATGGATTTATACATATTCTCTTAAAAAAAATTCAATTTGAAACTAATTGATACAGGAAAAAGGGGTGTGATCCAATGCACTAGGGGTATATGTCTCTCTTTCTTTCTTCTTTTATTCTCCATATTTTTTCTAACAAGTAATCAAACCAACGACATTCAAAATCTCTATATTTACATAGATTTTAGTAATATTTATTTCAAATCTCTCTTTCACAATGAGATTTAACATGAAATATTTTCCAAAATGCATTAAAAACAAAATGATCACTTAACTTAGTAAGAAATCAAGACAACTATGACCTTATTCATAGAGTCGCTTCATCATTCATATGTTGGCAGCCTCACTTGACATTCAATAATCTCCCATGGAAAATCACCATAGAGTTACCAGGTCTCTTAGGACTGAAAAAGGATCTGATGCCATGGAAAATTTAGCAGAATATTCCTCCAACATGTGATTTTGTTATTCAAAGAAAAAACATTACATAAGGGGTGAGAGTCATAGCATATATATAACCTCTTTAGCCTCATCTAAACATGTTATGTGTCTTTGATCAACGACTCAAGGATAATCACTAAGACAAGGTCGTAACAAGGCCTATTTATCTTCTAGGGAATACAAAAACACTTCTGGAAATAACTATATTTCTCCATAAATAATGCATTCTAGAATAATTAATTAATCTAGGAAAGTTATAGGACAAAATAAATAAACAAAATTTATGATTATGAGGTTAAAAAAGGGGATACATTTGTGGCTAAGGTTTTGAGGTTGGGCATGTGGAAACCATTTTTACAGTGGGATATCTTATCAATTCTTGTGATGAAGCAAAATGGAAAGCAATTAAAGGATAGGGATAGAGAAATTAAATGGAATTTTTTTTGAGTTGTGGAAGTTCAAAATGAAATATATTTGGTGAACAAAAATCAGTGGATCGTTTTGGATTTGGGTAATGCACCATTATAGATATCAACAAAATACTGGACCAAGTTGTCTCAAAAGGAAAAAAGAAAAAAATAATTTTTCCTCTTAGATTCATTATTATTGAATGTTTCAAGATAAGTTATAGTGAATGCATTGTGGAAAACGTTACGAGCTCTGTATTATTCTAAGTCCATGGTGAACAAATTGTTCTTGCAGAAGAATTTATATAACCTAAGGATGAAGGATGGAGACCCAGTGAAAAATAATTTGAACACCTCCAATATTATGGTAAGTTAGCTATTATCAATTTATATTAACATTTCGTATCAAAATAAGTGTATCATTTTGTTGTGTTCTATACCAAACTCGTGGGATAGTTTGGTTGTTGCCATAGGTAGTAATTCAAATACTTTAAGTTTTGATGAAATAGTCTCATCCTTGTTACCAAAGGAGATAAAACGAAAAAAAATGGAAATTCATAATGTAAATGCCTTATTTGTAATAGGATGCTCCTAAGATAGAAATAAAAATTATTTTTTGTGGGAGATTTGAATCTCTAGGAAAATTCCTAAATGTATATTGGATATGTATAAAAAAGTATCATTGTAAGAAATAATGTAGATCCAAAAGTGTTGAGAAAGCAAATGGACGTGATGATGCTCATTATATAGAAGAATAAACCCCTTCAAACAAGGGAGGGAATACATACTTGAATTCTTCAAGCACACTTGTAGATCATGAGGTATGGTTGGTCAACTCAATCTCATATTTTCATATGATTCCTAATAGGGGAGTGGTTTTAAAAGTATGAAATGTATGATGCAATGATGTTTTTTGAGTGAATGGATTGATATTTGGAATCATAGGACAAAAAAATGTAAATTTTAAGCTAATGTATGGAAGGATTAGAACAATTTGTGGTTCTACACATCCCAAGATTAACCCGAAATTTGTTTTTTGTAAGCAAGATGAGAGATTCAAGTGTAAAAATAGTATTTGAAAAGGAAAATTGTAGGATGGATCGAGAAGAAATGGTATTAATAAATCATGGATTTTGGATTGGAACTCTATATAAGTTACTACATAGAAATATTAGTGGTGGGCGCAATAGTTCCATTACTCCTGAGAGTGGAACTGAAGAAGGAAAATATCCTGCAATCTCTAGAGAAAATACTATGTTGTGGCATCAAAAGCTAACACATATTGAAGAGAAGGCCCTTTGATTACTACACAATAAAGGTATGTCAAAGGTATTTCTAAGTGCTCTCTGGATTTGATTTCTATGAACATTTCTTATATGTGAAGTAAAATCCAATAAGATTGTCCTTTGGTGCTACGAGGGAAGAGCAAATATTACATTTGGTATAGAGTGATCTGTTTGGATATGTGTCAGTTCTATCACTGGGTAAATTTGTGTACTATATCTCATTTATATGTGTCTTCTTTCGGAACACATGGATTTATTTCCTCAACTAGAAATCTAAAGTGTTTGACCAATTTAAGGAGATTAACGCTCTTGTAGAAAATTAGAATATAGATAAGAAAATGAAAGTGTTGAGGATGAATTATTGTGGATATTTCTGCAAGAATAAATTTCGAGGAATTTTGTAAGAAGTGTGGTATAGCAAGGCAGAGGACTACTGCAAATAAACTTCAACATAATGGAGTTATAGAAAGGATGGATAGGATTTTGATGGAAAATAAAGGATCATGCTTAATGGTGTTGGATTAGGACATGAATTCTAAGAAGAGGAAGTGGACATTTCATGTTACATAGTAAATTAATCACACTCATTAGTGATCAATGAAAGACTCCACATGAGGTATGGGCTAGTAAGAAACCATCTCTTCAAAATATCAAGGTATTTGGTTGTGATGCTTATGTACACATTCCAAAGGAAAATAAGAATGAGTTGGATAATAAAACTAAAAGTGTATTTTTATTAATTATAAGGATGGTCTAAAATTTTGTGTATAGTTAAGATGTGGTATTTAGATAAATCAAAGAAGTTTCCAAACAATAATTTCAACCAAGGGGAAAAAATCAAAAAAATAGATCTTAAATTAAAGGATGATGAATCAAACTCTACATAAGAAATTGAACTGGAAGAAGAAGAACTTCATACTCTAGTATTGAGATTAGGAAAAAAGGAAGTGAGATCGGTATACTCTGCCTGCTTTTGTTCTAATTTTTTTTTTTGTTTATTATTGATGATGATCCTATAATTGTTTTGGAGACACTGGATTCAAACAATGGAAAAATCTAGAAAATGGTCATGGTTGAAGAAATGGAAACTTTGGAAAAACATAAGGCTTTGGATCTAGTAGAATTGTGGGTTGGAATAAATACCATTGGAAAGAAATGGGTGTTTAAGAAGAAGTTGAATGCAGAAGAAAAAGTGGAGAAATATATTTCTCAATTAGTAGCAAAAGTTTATTCCCACATAAAGGGAATTGACTTTGGTGATATTTTATCTCATGTTCCCAAGTTAACTTCTATTATATTTATTTTATCTGTGGTTGTTGCTTATGAATTTGAAGTAGAATAGATGGGTGTAAAGATAACATTCCTACATGGGAATGTGGAAAACTAAATCTACATGAAGTAGCCAAAAGGATTGGCAGGGAAGGAAATAAAGAGATGGTATGCAGGATGAAGAAGGCCCTACGTGAGTTAAATAAATTACCAAGGATGTGGTATCAAAAATTTGGGGCTTATATATTGCAGTTGGCTTGAGAAAGAGAAAATAAGATCAGGTTATGTATTTCAAATTAACTGGTGATCATATAATATATTTGGTCTTGTCTATGATGATATGTTTCTTATTTAAAATGACTATGAAATCATCACGGATGTGAAAACTCAATTGTCCTTTAAATTTTAAATGAAGGATATTGGTGCTACAAATTTCATTTTGGGAATGGAAATTAAAAGAGATTGGAAAAACAGGAAACCCTAGTTAATCAAAGGAAATATGTTGATACAATACTGCAATTTTTTAGTATACATGAATGTAAATTGGTGGTGTAAAGTTATCTGAAGATTAGTGTCCTAAGACAGGAGAATAGGAAGAGTTCATGTCACATGTTCCATATGCCAATGTGATTGGTAGTTTGATTTATGAAATGGTCTATATTAGACCATACATTGCACCTTTAGTGGGAGTTTTTAGTAGGTACAAGTCAAAACCAAGGAAGGAGCATTGGGTAGTAGTAAAGAGGGTTTTTAGGTATATATGTGGAAAGAATTTTGTAGATTCATTAGAAAAATCCATGACCATTAATAATTTCTCTTGGTGTAGAGAAACAATAGGAATTTTTTCCATAGAATGTTTATCGTGTACTCCTATGACCCCTTATATAGAAAAAAACTAGTGGGAGAATGTTGTGTTATATTATTTGTATGATTATCCCCACGCCTTATTTTTATCTGTTGGGTGTAGTGGAGAGTTTTTTCATATGCTTTTTGCAATTTCCAACACATGATTTTTGTTTTTGTTTTTTTTGTGACACATAATGGTTCATCCTATGGTTATGTAATTTCATTTAAGGAAATAGTGTTTCATTCTAATGCAGGGTTAATCGATTGCGAATTTGTGGTTTTTGGGGGATATACATATTGTATTTTAACATTGTAAATATATTGATATGCTGAAAAATATGTTTGGTTTCCCTAGTTCCAGTTTCCAGGGTAAATCTTTGTGTTAAAAGTGTGTGTGTACCATTGTGAATTTTTATGTTTTGATTAAGAATCTATTTGCATCAGTTAATTGTATAGGGTTAAAACCAACTCATGATGGTAGTTGGCCCCAGGGTGTAGATTGGTTAGAAAATAAAGTATATTGTTAAAGAACTCCTTATGACGCCATTAGTTCATACCCAAATCATACTTGTGTGCCCAGATTGGGGCCTCGTGGGCATGCTTGGAGGTTATTGTGGTAGCGGATGAAATTGTGGCACACAAGTACAAGCCCATCCTAGTTGTTGATTTCACCAATTCCTAAATAAATAAATAAAAACTTGTCCTACTAGTTAACGAAGGTCTACAATCTTGAATGTGGTCATTGTTAATCGTTAACTATGACAACACTTAAATTTGGAAGACATATTGGGATTGAATATTGTTAAGTATTATTTTTCATTGCTCTATTGAAAGGATGATCTTAATTTATTTTGGATTGTTGGTGGGATGCTTGATATTTGATTATTTGTTAAACAAAGGAATGAAATATTGAATGTTTAATGAATGTGATAATCGGAATCACTTGTTGAAAATAGCATTTTATATGGATTATTTTGGGTAATCTTACCTTTGAATTACTTATGTGTGATTTTAGTGACACTAGTATGTTGATATATGAAATTGAGTGTCCTTGTGGTGATAATTTTATTATATGGTTGACATTTGATTATTGATAATAATTCAATTAAATTTTTGTAACTTGAATGAATAAAAGTGATACTTAATTTCTTATGTTATTCAAAATTGTATATTGATGTTCAATATTTTGTGCTTGATGATATTATTTGAGGAATAATTTATCATGAACTTTGGGTGAACACCTACGGTACTTTTTTATGTTTTTTTTGTATATTGAATGATTGAAGCTAATACTTTTTGGTTCCATGAATGATTGAAATAGCTTCCTTCAAATATTTTGATAATTTGAGGAATGGTGTAGTATTTGGTTGATAGTGAAATTTGAATGATCAATGTTATTCTGACATTTTTATTTCATGTGGGATAAGTGCATGTCCTTATTTAATAATGACTATTATGGAATGATTATTCATTTCACCTTATGATTCTTGATTGGATTTTATAGAAATGTACTAGATTTTGACGAGACGATTGTTTTCTAAGTGTATAATTTATATGGAAACATTTTCAGTAGATGCTTTAGCATTATTTTGGTTTTTCTACTAGGATAGTTGAGCTTAAGTAGGAAAACAATATTGTCAATGACGTTCGTTTAATTTTGGTAGCATAGATAAGTAATTCTGCATAGGGCTAGTGTTATCACCAAAAAATGATCACCTAGCCATTCCTAACTAGGTGGATCGAAATACACCATGTAAGACCAATTTTACCATAGTAAAGTTGCTTTCACTATAGGAAATAATTTGATAAACCATATTTTATTAAATTATTTCTAGTTAAAACTAGAAACCCCATCAGGAATAATTAAATAATTCATTATTTGTTTGATTTTCCTCTAGGAATAATTATTAAATCATTATTTAATAAATATTCCTTGTCACATTTGACCAAATCATGAGAAAGAATTAAATAAACCATTATTTATTTGATTTTTCTCTAGGAATAATTAATTAAATCATTATTTATTTAATATTCCTTGTCAAATTTGACTAAATCACTGAGGAATGATTAAATAAATCATTATTTGTTTATTATTCCTTAACCACATCCTTGAAATAATAAATAAAAAATTTGTTTAAATAAAGGTATTTAACCAATTTAAATATTGTTTCCCTCTCCAAATATAATAAAATATTCCAAGCGGTGAAGTTCTAGGTTATGGTTAATAATATTTTATACTTATCCATATTCGAGAGTAACCCAATATTTTTTTGTAAATAAGAGGGTTTTCCATCCATTCCTCGCCATGATCACTATCATCGTCGTTATTATCATATTTTATTAATCGAACTCCCATATGAGTTCAACACACATTTTTTGGGTTTCAGACATCGGGGAGAGAGAGACAGAGAGAGAGAGAGAGATCCAAAATTCTGAAGCAACGAGGATGACCAAAAGACCCAACTATAACCTTCATACAAGTCTCCTTCACCAAGTGTAAGAAAAATATTTTTCATTCTAAAATTCTTTATTCATGGTTGGGGTTTTACATTAGTTTTTATTATTGTTGTTTAATGCTTTGTTCTACATATATCTATTGTTTTGCAGGTTTTATTTTAACTTTCTATTGCAGATCTGAAGTGTCGAATAGCCACATATGTTGTTAGGGCCATTAATCACTCCTACGATAGATACTCTTCATGGGTTGTAGTGTAAGATCGACATAATGCGATGGTGCAAATTCATCTCCTTGACAATACACAATAATGTGAGTTCCTTTTCTTGGCATCTAAATTTGACACATCAACAATACACAAAGAGTATGGCTAATATAATGGTGAGTTGGACATGACTACATGGCAGTGGTGACTGGTCAACTTAACAATAACTTGTATAACTTGGAGGGGCATGTCTAATGGAGTATGCTGGCAGAAGATAAAGATTGAATTAGGATGTATATTTGAGATATTTCTTGAAATACCATATGAGGATTTGGTTACTACAGGATTATCAGAAAAATGCATGATCCCTTTAAGGGAAATAATGGAGATAAGGTAATATGGTAAAGGTATGTAGAATTTTTTTTATATACATCTAACATGACAAAGGGTTTGCTCAAATATAGATTAGACAAAAATAAATTTCATGTTGCATATTAAGGCTAGGTGTTGAAATCAAATGGAAAGGGTATGGTTATGGTTTTGCATTAAGGTTTTTTCAATTTCTTTGTGGTAAATTTTTATGACTAGAAAGTGGCTAGGGTTCATAAAGTCTTGAATAATATTGATACTTAGAGTTTCTAAATTAATTCTAGAAGCAAAGGATTAAGCTAGAAAACCCTGACTCTAGCTAATCGATTCTTCTAAAGAAATCCTAGTTCTTGGGGAATGATATCTAGGGTTCATAGGGTTGAATATTCTTTGATATTAAAACCATAGTCTTGAAAATATAATTTTAGGGTATGTGTCAAACCCTAACAAGGGTTGGATTAAGAAGGCTTGAGGTCAAAAACCCTAGATTGACAAGATTGGCATTATGTTTTTGTCTTTGTATATTTTTCTTGGTTTCTTCTACTGGTGAGAATTGCAGGTATAAATGAAGGTTGTCAAGGTAGTAGGACAAGAAGGATAGATGAACCAAATCATAGTTAGACTCATGTTCCTTGATGATAAGGATGATAGACAAGAATACCATATCAAAGGAAGGAATCTTAAACATGAAGAGGCTGATTAAATGATTATATGAAGGAAGAGGTATGAATATCCTTAATAGCTCTTTCACTAGAAAATATGAAGTCATGTTTTCAAATATTATGGGAAAATTTATGCTTAGTAGCATGAGCTTGGTGAGTATTTAATAAATATTGGGTATAGAACCCTTCCAGTTACTTACTCGATACATAGAGACATATTTGATGAGCATAATGACATTGGTCAACATCTTATGTAATCCCTTGAAGTACAAAATATTGACAACTTCAGAGGGAGCTATTGAATATTGTTTGGTTCATTACAGGAATACGTTGACTGATGATTGAAAGGCTAGAAAAAGGATTCTAACATGTATATTGATTATGAACAGAGATGATGAAATTAGAAAAAGAAATTTGCAGAAATATGTTTAGCATGATATGTCTTGATTGAAGAAATTTCTTCCACATGATAGCACGACATGTGAATAAATAAACATGATAATGCTAATCAACATTCAATATGGTCTCTTGAAGAAGCATGGAGAATAATTATGGTATAATATGAAGAAATACCAAGAAAATGAATGTTGACCTCGAAGGAAATAAGTTACAAGAGGGACATCATAATATGTATGACTTCATAATGATTAGTTGGTTATGATATGACTTTGATACTTGGAAGGACATGTTGAATGACAATGGAAACAATGTATCTACATGGACTGAAGGAATGACATTAGGAATCGTTATTGGATTGAATGACTAAGATGCCTACACTAACTTGTCAGGAAAAGGTAGCAATAAAAAAGGATAACATGCTGATCATGTTTCGATGAAAATGGAAGATCACTTTCCTAATGGTTAAATGAAGTTATGGCTAGCTCTACATTGATTCGCCCAATATAATGTCTTTGATGCTAATAAATGATTAAAGGAAAATGATATGAAATGTTGATGACCTGAACCCTGCCATATATTGAAGAAAGAGTTTGGCTCCATAACATCCAGGAAGGTCAAAGCTCAAGTATGACATGATGTGATGCAGGAGGTCATGCAGCTACCACCTAGGATTTCCACAGAAGAACTAGTAGTTTATGTGATGATACAATTTGAGACAAGCTAAGAACTTGTGATTATATCTTCCTAGTTGAAAGTAAGTAAGAAATATCATTCATATTTGAGAAGGAGTAAGAATATATTCCTTGATCTAGAGGGAATCAAAATATCCTCTCTGGTTGAGAGTAAGTGATGATGGATATCACACCCTCTTTTCCATGTGTCATGCACTAGGTCAGGACTAATAGTAGCCATTTAGTGAAGACCATGAAGGGATAATGGAGAATGGAGGATTGGATAACCATTTGGTAGTTGTACTCCTTGAGAATCCAAGATAGGATATAGTCCTGTGGACCGGCACTCTTTGAGGATCTGACAGAGTATTCAAGATAAGAGTGGTCAAAGAGGACCAATATTCTTTAAGGATTTGGAATTCAAGACAAGAATAGTCTTAGAAGGACATAATTGTTGAACATCTGGATGGGGTATTTTCCTTGAGAGGTAGTGTGGTGTCTCACGTAAATCCTCCCAGCATTGTGCTCTGATCTAGTGGAGAGATAGAGCTTTTTTGTCAAAGCCTTGCTATGTTTGACAATGTCGGTTATGATGTTGATGATTAAATATGGCTTATCAATCTGACTCTTCTTATGAGAATAATTCAATTTGAGAATCCCTGTACCTCATGATGGGATTATGAATACCTCTCTAGTTAAGAGGGAGTGTTGGATAATGTAACTAGATTCGATCTTCATAATGACATTTGTAATCATGACTTTGTATAAAAAAAAAATATTTACTTTTTATTTATTTGTTGTAGCATAGGTTCCACGCTCAAGTCTAGGTCAAAGCATGTTCTTGAATCTCATAGGGCTTATTAATTCAAAGAATAAAATTTGGCATGTATGATACTCCCATTTGGACTCTTTCTAACAAAATAAAATTTATTTTGTTAAGTGTGGAAGAGTCATTTCTTCCTCCAAGACCAAGGTGGAACTTCCATGACAAGTCAACCCTGTTGGGCACCTTTTCTCTCTCTTGGGTGACTATATATAGAGGATACCTCATCCTCATTTGACACACACAATCAAGTTCAATATTTGCAGTTGAAAAGAAGAAAGGAAGAGAGAAGGACAAGAAGAACAAGAAACCTGATGAAAAAAAAAAATTTGAGTTCTTGGACTATTTTTGCCACACATGTGAAGGGATCTAGGGTTTTTATGAAAGTTGCAGGGCCGAATATTGTAGTATTAATTGTAGACCTTGGGATCAAGGACGAGATTCTGACTTGGAATGAAATTTTTGGAGTTTTACCATATTTTACTTGGTGAACTTTGACTTGATTAAGAAATACTCTTGGAGGGATGACTTGGTGCTTGGAGGAGGTTTGGTCTTTGGATCTTTGAGGTCTCATTTTGATATGATTCTATAAGAAGAGAAGAATTATTTTCGGGTCTTCCCCTTTGGAGAGGTTTTTCCTGGCTTGGAGCCTATATTTTGTGTTCTTTATGTTCTTGTGATCTTCATGTATTTTATGTTTAATAATTACTTGTTGAATAACAAATAATAAAGTAATAAAAGGCCAAATAATATCAAAACTAATTATCAAGTTAGGAGAATCAACTCTAATCTACAAATACATTGATTCTCCAACACTAAGGGACAAGCTCCACAACACCAAGATGTTCAAGGGAGAGAGTGTGACTTCTTACCTTACTAGGCTCACGTAGGTGCGAGATGAGAAGGAAGCAATAGGGGAGACAATCTTTGATTTTGAACTAGTGTGTATAGCCTTGAATGGCTTTATAAAGTAGTGGGATGTATTTGTAAAATGCATAATGGGACGAGAGAATATTCCCACTTGGGAAAGACTATGGGATGCTTTCATACAAGAGATATTAGAACGGTCTTAGCATGGATAACAAAAGAAAAAGGGTGAGGAGAAAGAGAACCTATCTCTAGCATCTAAGAGTGAGGGAAAGTCAAAGAAAGGCTACATTGAAGGAGCTACCTCGAAGGAAAATCAAAATAAGTTCAATTCTATCAAAGTGAAATGTTTTTCTTGCCACCAACTAGGGAATTTTTCCAACCAGCGTACTAACAAGAAAAATGGAAAACAAAAGAAAAGATTCACTGCTATAGTTAATATGGACAAGTTTGGAACCAGGTTTGAGGATGAGTTCTCACTCATTGAATGTCTCTATAGTTCAATGGTCACCAATGTGTGGTATGTTTCCTGTGGTAGTTCATTTCACATCACTGAAGTACGAGACTACTTTACTAGTTGAAGGAGAATAGTTTGGATTTCCACATTGAGCTTGGTGACAATTCCAAGTATAGGCCAGAAGAAAATGGAATTGTTAAGATTTATAGGGAGTCTGAGAAGTCTCTACTAGTGAAGGATGTGTTTTACTTTATAGTCTTGAAAAATAATTTGATTTTTGTTTATCCTTGGAGGACAAGGGTTATGTGGTGATTTTCCAAGATGGAAAGGTTTATATTTGTCTCAAAGGTTCCATCTTCAACACAACAAATGTGCTTGGAATGAGAAGGAAAAAGCTGAATAGATTTTAGTTCTAGATAGCTAAAACATTAGTGAGAAACAATAGCAATCATCACTTAGGGGAGTTGTGGCATAGGAGGATGGCACACCTTCACCATGGAGCACTCAAAGTGCTCAGGGAGGCCCTGGCCAAGATTCTTAATTTCACTATAGATCAGCATGACGTGTGCAAGGGGTGTGCCATGGGTAAGTACACCAAGATCATGTTTCCTAGTAGTGACAACAAGTCCAAGGGGATCTTGTACTTGATCCATTCAAATGTATGTCGGACCATGTAAACCATGTATATTGGAGGGTACAACTACTATGTGACCTTCATAGGTGACCATTCCTGGAAAACTTGGATCTATTTTGTGAAAACCAAGGACAAGGTCTTAAGTCGGTTCCAATATTTTAAATCTCATGTGGAGAACCACGTTGAGAGAAATATCAAGGTTCTTAGTTCTAAAAATGGAGGATAGTACATATCAAATGCCTTCAAGGAGTTTTGTGCAAATTCTGGAATTAAGAGGGAGTTAATAGTTCCATATAACCCACAACAAAATGGAGTATCGGAGAGGAAGAATAGAGCCATTGTTGGGGTAGAAAAAGCAACGTTGGATGATCAATATATTCCTATGTTCTTATGCACAAAAGTGTGTAACATAGCGGTGTGTTTACAAAACATGACTCCACACAATATGTTGGGGAGGATGACACCTGAAGAGGCATTCACGGGGAAGAAACCAGAGGTTGGGCATCTTCGCATTTTTGGGTGCTTGGTTTATTGCCACGTCTCATTAGAGAAGAATAAAAAACTCAAGCCTATTTCATAGAAGTATATATTAATGGATACAGCAAGATTAAAAGTCTTACAGACTCCACATTCCTACACTCAAGAACATAGTAGTGTGGAGGGATGTGAAATTTGAGGAGGATAGGGCTTTAAAAACGTATTGTGGCTTAGTGCCAATTGTAGCTGAGGCTTAGGAGTAGGAATCACCAAAGGAATAAGGTAGATAACCATTATATATTGCAGGACCCCAAACTTGTGTGCAGGGCGAGTAGCATAAGAATGAGGAGGAGAACGATGCTTGGTTTACCCAGGTCGAGACTTCTAGGATGAAGAGGTTGAAATGGGTAGAATGAAACTTAAAGGAAGCTCAAGAGAAGCTAGATTCTCCTAGGACTTCAATCAAGGAAATAAGAGCACCATAGATATTTTCCAACTACATGGTTCTTATGAGCAAGTTGATAGAGGCCAAGCCTTCCAATTTTCAGGAGGTGCCTTAGTGACGGGTGTGGAAAGATGCCATGGCAGAAGAGCACTCCTTCGTCGTGAATAATGATGTATGGGAGGTTGTGCTATGTCCATAAGGGAAACCGATGTTAGGATCTAGGTGGTTTTGTAATAAAACGTGTTGTTAATGACAATGTTGAGAATTTTAAACGTTGGTTCATGGATAAGGGTTTATCTCATAAATGGAATTGACTATGACGAGACATTCATCCCAATAGTTGGATGTTCCTCCATCAGGGCCATGATTTCCATTGTTGCAGAGATGGGTTGAAAGATCCATTATATGGATGTCAATATGGAATTTCGTAATCGTGTGATTGAGTAAAAGGTCTATATAGAGCATCCAAAGATTTTTGAAGTGCATGGAATGGATTCTCATGTATGCAAATTGAAGAGAGAATTGTATGGACTCAAGAAGGCACCACATGCATTGTATTTGATGATATATAACTATTTGTTGACCCTTGAGCTTCACCAAGGGTGATGCTATCTCAAACTTGTAGTACATATTGGTTAGGGGAGGGCCACTCATTCTTGTGTTGTATGTATTTGACTTGTTAATTACAGGTTCAAAGAAGCTCGTTGCACATTGCAAGAGGGATCTCGATTTATAGTTTGACATTAAGGATATGGGGTTGATGCACTACTTTTTGGGGTTGTAAGTGTGGCAAAGAGATGGGAATATATTCCTTGGACAAGGGAATTACTCTATGGATATCCTGAAGAGATTCAAGATGCAAGATTGTGGGCCTATGGCCACACCAATGGTGGAAATCTGGAAGAAAATTGATACTTCCAAGTCAGAGGCAGTGGAACCCACTTTATATAGATATTTAATTGGCTCTCTTATGTATCTAGTCAATACTAGATCAAATATCACTACACTCATTCAATTTATGGTTAAGCCAAAGCGAGTGCACCGGGTGGCAACAAAACATGTCCTAAGATATATGCATGGAATAGTTGAGTATGGATGTAGATATATATATGGATATGGAGTGAATCTAGTGGGTTATTTGAATTTTGATTGGGAGCGAAGCGCAATTAACAGGAAAATTACTTCAGGTTGTTACAACTTGGGGTCTAGAGTTGTTTCATGGTTCAAAGAAAAAAAGAAGTCAATTGCATTGATTTTTGCGAAGATTGAGTAAATGGTAGCCAACTTGGCATCATGTGAGTCCATTTGGCTTCGTCAGTTACTCACTGGGTTGTTCTATCAAGACTTGGAGCCGACCATGATACATTGTGACATTTAGAGTTACATCAAGATCTTAGAAAGTCATGTGTTTCATGACAAGTCGAAAACACATAGAGATCAGGTACCACTTCATTCAGGATTGTGTCTAGAAGGGGATATTGAAGCTACAATATGTACCTACAAATGAGGAGATCATAGACATACTCACAAAGGCCTTAATGAAAGGCAAGTTCATCTTCTTCATAGCTAAAATAGGGATGATGAAAAATTTCCTCGCTAAGCGAGTGTTGAATTTTGGGAGCTCAAACAAGTGATTTTTCATCGCCTTAGTGCTCAGCACCAAGATGTCCAACAAAATTTTCTCTCCAGGTGACATTTATCTTTTTCTATGTAAAGACACATTAACTAATTTAATTAATTAATGTTTCCTAAAGTAATAATTTATTATAAAGTAACTTAAGTGACTTAATGATTAAATCACGACCATCAAATCTAAGGAGATGATGAGATTTAATCTCATCCATAAATCTCGTCATAAATTACGAGGTTGACTTTGTGGATTACAAGGTTGGGGAAAAGAATAAAAACAATTTCTGAGAGAGAATATGGCATTCATTCATAGGCAGCACACACTTCAAGAGAAATTGGCACAACACATACCAAGGAGCAATAAGTGAGGATAAGAGATGGAAAAGGCACAACATGTATACTGAGGTAGTTGTGCATGCTAATTGAGGTAAGTCTCATGTGGAAGAAGGCTACACATAAATTTTAAGCATATAAATTGAGGCAATTTTGGCACACATATCAAGGCTATTTGTAGGTCTAAACTTTCTATTGGCACACAAATCTAGGCAAAATATTGTTCTTTGGCATGCAGATCGAAATAGATCTATTTGGCACAGATTTCTAGTCATTGGGATAGGTTTTATTATTGTAATAAAATTATGATTTTCCTCTACAAGTTTAAATAAAAACAAAACATGAATACTAGTTTTCCTCAGTTGGATTTCTAGGATATAAAGCTATGTAAACATTTATGTGCTTGATTTTTGTTTTGGTGGTGTAAAATTTGTTAGAAGATCATTAGTTTTTCCTATGTACAAATTTAAGATCATGTTTTGTTGTTAAAATTAAATTTTGGGTATAACATTTATTGACACTAGAAATTGATTTGTTGGGCTTAGAAAAACTAACATTTTTTTAATGCATAGTGGGAGATGTAATTCAACTTTGGGCTGATATTTCTCCAATGGGGAAGGAATTGTAAAAACCTCATTATGAACTTAATGTTTCATATTATGAAGGCACCATCACTTAGCATTGATTATGATAATTTTAGGTTAATGTTACATTAATAACCTATTGTCAGTATCGTTCTCATTTATGTGCCGCAATTTACCATTAGAGAAATTTTGAGGTCTAAAATACGCCTCAAAACAAAAATGTACAACCAAAATCAACTTTATAATAACCAATATGATTCATGATCTTGATGTCAACCATGGGGGATGATTCATCATTTTTGTAGTAAAAAAGTAAAAATATTAAAAAATAAAAAATAAAAAACCTACTTTTTCAACCTGTATTTTCAACTTATCTCCCTAAAATTTTACTCAAATTTTGAGCAAGAGCACTCATTGGATACGGAATTTATTTCTTCGTCCAAGAGCACCCATGTTGCATACTTTTGATGGACCCTGCTACACGAAAAATGAGAAATACAATTACGGTTTTTCATGTATTTATCATTCTCATGTAGAAGGGTCCATCGAAAGTATGCAGCATGGGTAATGCTTAGATGAGGAATTAAATTATGCATCCAACGAGTGCTACCACTCAAAATTTGAATAAAATTGTAAGGAGATAAGTTGAAAGTACGAGTTGAAAAAATATATTTTTTTTTTCTTTTTTCCCTCTAAAATTGGATGATGTAATCTAATATTACTTTATTATTTCCAGTATTATTTTATATTATTCCTTAGGAGGCCCATTTTATACCTCAAAATTTCTCTAATGCTCTAATGATGTTCATTATGATCTAAGTGGTGTGTGTGGTAATTGTGATTTGTGTGCATAAGTTCTTACCTTAGTATATCAAATTCTTTGAAAATTGAGAGCCACATACAACAATATTTCTATGGAGAGGTGGATATAACACCCATCCTAGGCACAATAGTGATACTATGTGATACCTTGGGATTATTATAACTAGTTTAAGAATGGACATTAATGAACTGTGTGCCTTGTTTATTTGATCACCTAGTCATACCTTCGGTTGATTGTTTTCATTTTTACAAATATTATAAGATATTGTTATGTTCATTGTTAATAAATTTTTAAGAATTATGTTATCATCACTTGATTTTGCGCTTATGATTTGTTGTATGAGATCTGGATTACTAAGAACAAGTTATGTAATAATTTGTATAGATTATATTATATGTAAAATGTTTATTGCTGTAATTAGTTATAATTTTATTATTATTCTTTTTAGGTAAGTATGTGATAGTATTTTAATGTAATGTGTATTACATAATGTTAGTAAGAATGTGGTATAATTGGAACTAACATTGTTATTAAGACATATGGAATTTCAGAGATGTTGATATCGATACCCACATTGACCTATGTCAAATATTGGGAGTACCTTGAATGAATAATAATGTTCAATTATACTCTAAGCCAAGTTGAGAATAGCTCAACCTAAATTCTTCATACATTATGAGGCATGGAAATGGGCTAAGAATAACTTATTTTGTGAAACAATGTTCTTGAATTCTAATTAGGGTATAAGGGGGAAAGGGGCTAAGGTTAACCTAGTATTGCTTACCATACGACCTCATTAATTCCTACCCAGCCCTAATTTCAATTTTAAAAATGTATTTATGGCTCTTAATTACTCGTTGATGGGGGTGGGATGAGGATCATGGGGGTTCTATGATGATTGTGGGAATAATATTATTTGGGTCAAGAAATTAAGGGTTGTAATGGATTTTTGTTCTAGCTCTACCAATGTAAGCAAAAAGGTCTCCCATTAGGAGACTTGATTTTATGTGTTGATTGATTTAGTATTAGTGTTGTTGTAGCTCCTAGAGACAACCCTGAGTTCCAAAAGAAAAATGCCTAGGACATCTTAAAAATCAGAGGTTGAATGTGAACAATTGTATAAAATGCCTCTGACAAACTATGGAATAAGAGAACAATGGTTTTGGTGGTTCATGGACTGAGAAGACCTTGGAGTCAATTCATGTGAATTCCTTATACTGTGAGAGGGCTCAAGAGGTTGTGAGACTGATGGCTTTTAAATGGGCCAAGTATTAAACAATGAACATAAATCTTAAAATATGAAAAGGTGTTGAGAGAGAGAATGGAGAAGGAACCCACGAGAGATAGGCTTAAAAGATTTAAGAATCTGTCCCCTATGAACTTAAAGGAAACGAATATGAATGAGATATGGACAACAAAAAAGGTTTGTGGAGCGCAAATTAAGGGAGTGCAACAAGCTTAATACATGAGTGTTAACACCTAAGCGTTATACAGACACGAATTCATGAATAAAATTGCAGACCACCAGCAGCTACATTACATGAACCATCAAAGTAGAATAGCATGAAAGATGATTACACATAAAGAGGAGATTAATGATAACAAAAGAAAACAAATACATACTAATTGCTCCGTTTGAAATCCAAATATTAGCTCTGTATTCATATTAAGTTTAAACATCTCTCCCAAAAAGTGTCTCAGAGCACATGGACGACAATCATACAAAACTACAACAAAATTATTCAAAATTCCATAACCTTTCTTTCATCTTAGAACTCACTACATATAGAGTTCTCCTCGAGGGTTTATGACCGATATTCTGTCATGATTGACCCACATAGTTTAAAACCAAAATATCCTAACAAACTATCAGAGCATGCATCGAGCAATCACTCCTGCAACAGAAAAATCAAAACAAAATTGGGTAAAATCAGGATTTTACCAGCAAAACATCACTATCTAATCAATAAAAAGAACAAAACAGTGAGCCACGGAGGCAAAATTCCAGAATCTTTAAAGGGGTGGTGAGAAGTGGCAGACGGTTTAGACTTCATCATGTAATTCCACCTAATTTTTGGCATCCTCCACTCTCTAACTCTCATGATCTCCACTCGTCGTTGTGGAACATTCAGTTGCACTGTGTACACTGAATTCTTTAGTATGGAGCTCTTGGAGGGACTGCATAAGGGTGGAGCGGAGTTGAAGACAGGATGGCGGAAGCGGGAGTGGGTTTAACAGAATTCATTTACATTTGATTTGGGCGAAAGACAGGCCACGGGGGGCTATTGATGACATGGCAAAGTGGTGGGACCCACGCTCACAAAGCGCATATCGCAAATTTTATGTGCGATCGGGCAGAATTTAAATGCTAAGACCTGTGATGGGCGAAGTGCAGGGGAGGTGAGGTGGCACAGACAATGGTGGGGACCATGCCCACAGATCGCATGTCACAAGATTTAGCCAGAAGCAGAGTGTGGTAAATGTTAAAATCTACAGGGAGCGATGTGTGATGGCGGGGAAGGCGATATGGAGGGAAGGTGGACCGAATGCATTAGCAGAGTTATAAAGAGGTGAATGGTTATGCGGTAAGTGTATGAGGCTTCATTTTATACGAAAATTATTACAAGCAGCCAGAAGTGAGGGGCGAAGCTACTATGGTGGGGCCAACCGCATCATGACTTAAACAAAATACTTTGCGGGCGCTTAAGTGGTAAGTTATAAAATGCGCGATATGCGACATGCGATGCATTGGATGCTCTAAAGTGAGAAAAGGCGAAAGGTAAGTAAAATGTGGAATACAAAGGTTTGCATGCGAATTTGGGTGATGTATCAAGGTTGGATGGGTCCCACCAAGTCGCATCGGCGACAAGATAAGTTTCGGTAAGTCTTAAGGGGTAAATATTAAAACTTGCGAGGAGCAGTGTTTCCAATGAAGAAATGCAACGCAGGACTTTAGAAAGGGGAAAGTGAAGGGTAAGAGAGGGTAAATGAAGGTAAAGAGGATAAATGAGATGAAGGATGGAGGAAATGGAGTTTTCTCACCATTAAACCTTATCAGCTACATTTTCCCCTTTCTACTGAACTAAGATGAAGATTGATTCCTTTGAAGCTCTTTGACAGTCAGGACTTGCCTTCCTTTATCCTTCTCCCCTTTGTGTGCGGTCACAGGCCAACATTGGCTCCATCTGGGGACAACGTGTTGTTCTTCAGTGCGTTGAGAACCTATAGGCCTGAATGCTTGTGCTTTTATTGGGTACATGGAGTCGCAAATGCACATTTATTAGACAAATTTTTATACCAATGGTCAAGTGGACACAAAATGGAAGATGAAATGGGGGATGATATGGAAGATGAAATGGAAAACGCAAACCAAACGAAGTATAGTGGAATTATATATACAGTAGAAAGATATATACAGTGATCTAGATTAGCCCTCATCAGTGATGAAAGTAAAACTTGAGGAACTTCCCATTTACGGGCGCCTCAAGTATGTCTCCTTCTAAGTTCTCCAACGCGAAAGTATTGTTTCCTTTGTCCTCTGCCACCCTGAATGGACCAACCAGAGGGGGTCGAAATTCCCATGTTTCCCTTTTTCTGCTCATCTAATATCCCATCGCAGCAGCAAATCCCCAACTTGGATTTCTCTATCTTTAGCTCTTTGGTAAAATAAGCCTTTTATTTTTTCTTGATACTCTGCTAGTCTGAGGCTTACCTGTTCCCGGGTTCATTCAACTCCACCAACTAATTCATTCTTCAGATAAGGTCATTTGGCTCCTCCCCGCTTTCTTGTAAGAATCGAGCCACAGGTAATGCAATATGAATTGGGAAGACCGTGGCTCTTCCATACACTAGCTCATAAGGGGACTTTCATGTGGATCTTTTAGTATTGATGCGATTTTCCCAGAGTGCGAACTTGAGCTGCAAATCCCAGTTATTTTGGTTTTCATTGATGGTCTTCTTCAAAATCCTCACCAGTGTCTTGTTAGATGATTCAGCCATCCTGTTGCCCTGTGGGTAGTATGCAATGAAGTGCCTCAGAAAGATGTTATAACGTTAACAAAAATTTACAAATTTAGTTGACTTGAAAGCCTGGGCATTATCTGTAATGATTTTAACTGGGCATCCAAACCTGTAAATTATGTTCTCCTCCATAAACTTGATCACCACTGAATCTGTAGCATTTCTTGTCGGCACGACTTCTACCCACTTGGTGAAGTAATCTGTAGTAGTGAGGATCCATCGATGTTGATTGCTAGAGGCCGAGAGAATCTCTCCTATGAAATCAATTCCCCACTGCTGAAAAGGTTCTTCAACATTCACTGGGATCAATGGGAGAGGTGCATACCTTTTATTTTCAGCAAATGTCTGGCACTTCTCGTAGGCCCGAACACGAGCATGTACATCACCAAAAATTTTAGCCTAGAAGAAACCTGCCCTCAGGATCTTGTGTCCAGTGGATCACCAGCTATAATGTCCGCCACATATCCCTTCATGGAATTTAGCCATCACTTGGTCCACTTCCTGCTTTGTTAAACACAATAGTAAGATCCCCGCCGGATCTTTCCAGTAAAGTTGCCCATTTTCCACAATATACTTTTGAGACTTCAGCCTTAAGGTGTGGTACTTGGATTTATCATAGTTAGGAGGAAATCTCAGCGTTAAAATATATTCCACTACATATTTATACCATGGAGAGAGAAGGTATTTCACGTGTGTTTTTTGAGTGGAATATTCTATGCCTTAATGTGCACCTGTGTCCTCTTGTGCCTGTCCTCCTATCATAGATAGATTTATCCCCAGAGCTTGATGGTTGGATTCAGACAAGATTTTAGCCAGCCCTTGGCCCTTAATGATATTGGTAGGCTTTATCTCCAGTTCATACTCCTGGATCTTGGCTATCCACTTGCCCCTTCTTCCTTCATTGTCGCCCTGTACTAAGATATCCTTCACTGTTGTTGTGGGAACATAGGCAGTTATAGTAGACTATAACACATACACTCGAAATGACTTTAGAGCTTTGACCAGAGCATAAGCTTGCTTCTCCAGGATATCATATTTCAGCTCGGCGTCTCGCGGGACTTGGTTGAAGAATGCAATGGGATGCTCATGTCCTTCAGCATTTTTCTGTAAGAGCACTACAGCTATAGTGTGAGGAGAGGCGTGTTGGAAAGTGTAACTAGGTCAGTCTTCATGTTTACTATGTAATTATATATTTATTCAAAGAAGATGTATAAGATAATAAAATGTATTTTTGGTGTACTTGCTTCATGGGTTTCATGAGCAACCTTTTATTATGTAGATAGACTTCTTCTTTATGTCTATTAGGTTTATGTCATATAGGAATAAATATAATTAGGGGTCATATATACATGAAGGATTTAGTTTAGTATGCTCCAAATACCTTGTAAATAAGCTCACAAACAATCCTATAAGAAGATGGGAGACAAGCTCTAAAAGGCATTGAAATTCAAGCGTAGACAACCCTCCAACATGCTAGAATAAACACCTCATAAAGTATTAGTTATGTCGGCATAAAAACTGTGGACAATTCGGCCTAAAGTCAATTTGGTGAGTCATCTTGAAGACCAGAAAACATACACTTATATATAATTACTCTATGGATCATTTGAAGACAAGAAAAATTCGGATAAGTTCTGTGAGTTAATAAAAGGTGCGGATTTGAAGGTTAAATAAAAGATTTGAAAGGGTAAATCGAAGTACTAAAGGTTAATTGAAGTGCTGAAGGTTAAAATCAAAATATTGAAGGACTGAAGGTTAATGTGAAGAGTTGAAGGTTAAGGCAAAGTGCTGAAGGTTAATGCGTAATACAGCATAGGACTGAAGTTAACAAAGAGATAGTATTTTATGCGGACTAAACAGCAGGAAAGGAAATTGAATAAAGTATAAAGATACAAACTGAGTTATGGACAAGTGCAGGAAAGTGTTAGCTCAGGATTGTTGATTTGAAGAAAGAGTTTATTAAAGATAAGATAGTCATCTTCAGGAAAAGAGGCAGCAAGAAATTTGTTGAAAAGAAGAATTAAAGTTGAAGGAGCAAGGTCTTGGAAGCATATCTAGGTCAGGGGTCTAAGAATGGGTCAAGGTACTTGTAATTTGAAGATCTATAAGAAGAATTATTTGCGGGTTTTCCTCTCCAACAGGGAGAGGTTTTGCACTGGCTCTAGGAGCCTAACTTTTGTGTCTTGAGCATTTTGATCATTGGCTTGATGAAAGATTAACTAAACTAAAAGAAGAAGAAGACATAAGTATCACAAGTAATTATCAAAGAAGAGAATCTGTATTAATCACCAGCCCTCTAAATTCTCAACAAATCATGAACAATTTCCCATAATCTGTGTTAGGGTCCTATAATAATAGGGTTCATAATTTTTTAATTGACTTTGATAGTCTTGTAAATATGTACATACCTTGCTTTCTGCAAGTTGTTTTCCCATATTTTGAAAAATGAAAAATGATAAAAAATGAAAAGAGGGTAAAAGTCTTAAAAGAAAGATCAAAGGACTTAGAAAAAATAGACCCCAAAAGAAAAAATAGATAAAAAATAAGACCTGAAAGTGAGCAAGTCAAAATTCCACGACTATTTACTTTTACTGCAAGAATAATGATTATGTGCAGATTATCAGTAAATGCCATAATCCATGATCAGTTAAACAGTTTAATCTTAACTTTTCATGCTTTTAATTTCATGTTTTAGATAGAGAATAAAGATATGTCAAATAGTTTAAACTTGACAAATCAGTAGATAAGATAGAGAATAAATGAGGAGCTCAATAGTTTAATCTGAACCCTCATATGAAATAAGGTTAGACTTAGATATTTTTTATGCTTTGAAAGAAAAATTGATTTAGGGTTGTAGGCCTAAATGCACCCATGAAAATGAAGTAAAAAAATGTTATAAATAAAGATGGGGAGGTAGAAAGCAGTTGTACAAGCATGTAATAAAACATCATCGGGCAAAAATCACTAATTTCCCCTCCCCTACAATTCTTCAATATTCTAAACTATCAGTTAAAAAGGCTCAGAGCATTTCTCTGACTTATGTTGGGACCAGACCTAAGGCTCAATGACTGATTGGTTAAAAATATTGAATTCCTACAAAAAACCCACATTCATCAGCATTACCCTTCATCCCTTAATCATAATCCCTTTTTCTAAGTAAAAACCCATTTTTACTTAGTAAAAGTAAAACCCTAATTAACTAATTTCATTTCCTTTCAAAAAATCATTCAAAACCCATAAAATGCATTTATCCTAAGTTAAAGTGTGAAATAATACAATAAAGACAAGCTATGCTTATTTTCACTTTGCTTAGTGTTAAAAACATGCATTTTATTCATTAGATTATCCCTTTTCATATTAATTCCTAAAATATTTATTATATCCCTAATTACACCCTCCCGTATGGTATTAAATCCTTTTTATTTTAAATAACCCTCAAAACCTTCTATTTTACGTTTAAACCAATGTTTAAATACCCCATGTGATAAATATAAACCCCGCCTTTACCCCATTGGTTTAAACCTATCTATAAAAACTAATCCATGCCCCTATGGTATTTAGACAAGTGTTGATGTTCTATTATACCATATATTAAAACACGCGCCCAAGTATTATTTGAAACATTTCTTAAATTTTTTAATTAAAACAGAAATAAACCTTATCCCTCCGTTCAAACCATATACTATAAAGTTTTGAACCTTAATAAATGGTTATTTCTAAGGTTTAAAACCCATCCCCGCATGTATGAAAACCCTACCGCATAGTATAAACCTTAGGTTTTAAACTTTATTAAACGCTTATTTATAAAGGTTTAAAACTTATCCCTGCCGCGTTAATACACCCCGGCCCCACTTTCCAACCTGATGCAACTTTCGCAATTGATCTGGGCCATTCGCAATCGAACCCCACGATCCAACGGCGGAAACTCTATATCGCATTTTAAGTTGTGCCCTGATAACAAAGTCATTTCTACTTGAAATGGGTTGTATTGCAATTTTCTCCCTCCTCCACGTGGTCCATTCTCACTGGATCGCGTTCATTTCCTCCAAAACAACTTACCACCGAATGGCGTGCGATAACCACTCATAGTTTTAAACCCTTTGAACCCGAAAACCACCATTTATGACTTGACCACCATTTATTGTAGGCACCTGTTAGCCCTAATTTGCCTAATAAACATTGGAAATGCATTCATTTCCTATCTTTTCTGCTCGTAACCACTGAATAACCTATCCCGACTATGAGACAAATAAATTTTCACCATTTTTATACCAAAAGCTTGCAAATTTTAGCGTGTGACCATTAAAGATTGCTGAGGAGCTTTGCATTGCTTCAGGGATCAAAAAGATACCACAGAACCCATTCAAAACCTTCAAATACTTCTTCAAAAGCCCAATACCTGCATATAACATGTATTCTTCAAGAAATTTAAGCATGTTTCAATTTGAAAAGACCTTTTCCACTCAGAGCTTAAAATCCATCCAAAGAAACCTACTAAAATATCCAAAAAATAGGCCAAACCTTGTCAAAATTTCTGAAAAAAATCTTGTTTATGCTACGCCTTGTTTTAAACACCAAATTTAGCCTAGAAATCCTCTGAAGGTAGCCTAAACTTCTGTGCCCAATCTCAAAACACTTTTTAGCCCAAATTATTCATGGCTCAAGAAACCCCTATTTCTTATTTCTAACTCAGTGAACGTTTGTAAATCATTTGAAGATGGAAATTAAAGAATAAACCCAAGAAAGAGACCATACTTTGCATATTTTCATCCAAGAAACCTCTGTTAAAGTAAAAAATACTTCTGCAAACTGTTTAAACTTGCAGAAGTAGCCAAAATTCCTAAAAAGCAGAGTTCTAGCAATCTTGAAGGTTCCAAAGTGCCAAAATCAACTCCAGCCATGACTTTTAAGACTGCAATTATTGTGAATCCTCTACAACCCCCTGTTGTAGACATTTAACACATTCCATTAGCTGATGTTGACTACAAAATTGCAGACCCAATTGTTGAATTTAATCTGCTAGACATTCATAACTAGAGCTATGAAAAATCTTAGATAATGAAGAAGAAGTCCATGTTTGGGAATCACACTTGCCCAAATATGTTGTTCCAGTAACTCATCCATGTCAAGAAGTTATTAGGTTATGTCAATAGTATTATATGCCTGAACAAAGAGCCATAGTAAATGCCAACAAAGAAGTGCTTTTCATCATTACTGCTAAATCCATCAACCAAATGTTATAGCTTCAACCTAATCCTCAAGCAGTCCCTCTATCCATAGAGGCCCTTACTAAGCTATACATCGGCCTTGATTTCCCTAAGAGATTCCAAATATCCCAAATCTTCATGCCCTTGCATGTAGAAATTCCTCAAATTGATCCCCCATATTCCACTTCAATATTTCCAGAATGTTCAAGGCATGTAATTTCTATGCTATCTTTCATCCTAGGGTATTTTACTGATGAGAATATAGATGAATCCATTTTAGGTTTCTTATCCACTTTTACCCTAGGACAACCTCCATTTGTTATCTTTGATTATGCTGGATATATTGCAGACAATATCCATGACCAACTGGTTAAGTTGTCAACTAAAGGAGTGTTCAGATACACATCCTTTCTCTTTCACAAGTTCTTGTATTTTCAAGAAGATAATTTTCAATTAACTCTTCAAAAGCTTGACATAGAGGGAAATCCTCTTTCAGTTATTTTCTGGACCTCTTTGATCAGGAAAAAGTCCATAGAATTCACATATGCAGAATTTTCAGATTCATCCATCCATTGATCAGAATGTTAACAAATATAGAACAACCAATGATAAATGATGAGATGAAGAAGATTTTACAGTTTTCAAAGCAAACCAAGACTAGTGATTGGTACTTCTATGAAAAACATACTGAGATTAGAGTTTTTGGATTCAATTTGCTACCTTACAAGTTACTCAAACATGTATCAATGAGGATTTTTGCCTTGGAGTATATCAGGAAAATACTAAACTCTAATTCTATCAATTTCCTAGCAGCAAAGAAGAAAACACAGTTTAAATTGAAGAATCAAGTAGGACCATTCATTTGCAATCATAGAGATGCAGAGGCAGAAGCAGCAAAACAACTATTGGAGTACATATTTGAAGAGAGCTTTTCCTGGAATTATGATCCACAAGGCATCCTAAGTAAAATGAGGGTTAAGTGTAAGCTAACACCCTTTATTCATAAGAAAAAACCAGAAATAGAAAAATATGCCAATCAGACTGAGTGGACAGAGAATACTTTAGTAGATGCAGTGAAGAAAAGTGACACTAGTCACACTTTATAAGCTACAGATCAAACAGAGAAAGCCACCAAGTGAGTAAGAGAAGAAGGTACCTATGTCACTGAAACCACTACTGAAACTAGGTTCAAATTGAGATATATTAAAAAATCTAAGTCAAATCCAGTAGGAGAAAAAGAAACTATTGAGGTAGAAGATATAGATATGCTAGAGACAAATGTTGACACTGCCACAGTCATCATCAATGAGACAATTACTGAGAATCAGAATGAAGAACAAGTTCATAATTCAAATGCACAAATGGTAGAAAAACCACAGAATATGGAAGCTTCTTCCTCACAGACAACAGAGGAAAAGGATTTAGATATCAGGGAAAAGTACAAACAGGTCAAGTTAAAAAATGAAGAAATCAAAAATAATATCTACTCTCAATATCTCAAACAAACACCTAATATTCAGAACAGACTTCTATCTTCTTTTGATTACTCAAAGAAAAAGTTAATCATGTCAATATTGCAGCCTACAGTAAAAACTTCAAAGACAATGGAAGATTATAAGAAGATTGATTTAAAAGTACCAACAGAAAGCATACATGCACTTGATCAAATATAGTGTCACAGACAGAATTTAGAGATGCTTTATTGTACTGTTACAATTAAATCCATGAGCATTCAAAAACTTCAGAACACCATCTCAAATATGAAAGATCAAATGAAATTGGACAAAGCATCCTTGTATGCTAAGGATCTAAGTATCAAATATTTGGAAGAATTGGTCTTACAGGTTGGATTTGACCCATCAAATGTCAAAGTAGCAGAACAATTAATAAAGAAAAAGAATGAGGACATTGCCGCTTTGAGGAAATAGCTTAAACTTCCTCCAAGTGAACATCCTCAGGCCAAAGAACTTATAGAATGACAGAATGAGAAAGATGATATGATGAACATAATATTTCAGCTCACAGCACAGATAAAAGAAATGGAGATTCAGATGAACAAGCTTGTCCAGAAAAAAGAGACAGTAAAAGCACAGGAAACACCTACAGTCATCCCTATGGTTACTACAACTATGCCATCAACTCTAGCAGAAGAGTTGGCACCCAAAGTACCACTGGCTACTGCAGTGCCAGTAACATCATCCACAACATCAGCTACAAAGTCATCTACAACAGCAGCTCACCCTATAGATGGGGCTAGCAAACTCGTAAAGTCCATGGAAGAAATGTCTCTTAAGACAAGTGTGATTAACAGATTGAAAATAGAAGATCAAAAGAAATTGGCTCAGATTAATGTAAAAACTCATGAGAAAAAAACTATTAGATTAAATGAAGAATTGAAGAAGCTTCAAAAGGACTTAACTTTAAAAGAAACAATCTCATATGTGAAGAATTATTTATGGAAAAAATTCATTGAGGCCATCAATGATGTGTGGCCTTCAATTAAAGTGACCTTTGAACAAAGAGATTTGTTGACAACAGCACTAGTAGAAATCAAGAAGACCAAAGAACAACTAGGCAACAAACCTGAGTAAGCTTTAGAATTGATAAAGTTTCTCAACAGCAAGAAAATACAAGAGTTAAAAGAGATTGAAATTACTAACAGAACAGAAACTATCCTTGAAGTAAGGAAAGTTATCACCAAGAAGAACCTAATGAAGTAGTTTGAGGAAAAATGTGAGAATATGAACATAGCAATAACCAGATTCATGGTTAAATTTGAAATCTTAGGTAAAGAACTCTGCCTAACATTTTGGTTATCAATGAAAAACTGATGCCTCAAGAAGACTACAATAAAAATATCAGAGAATTTGCAAAGGAACAAGTTGAAAAGTCAGGTGGACAAGGTACTCCAACAGGAGAAGTCTTACTCAAAATTTTTGAGGACTTATTTTATTTACAGCATGAGATAAGACACTTGTTTATCATCAAGCCAACTTTTTCCAGGTATATAGAAGCAGATGATAATTTCAGGAAGTTAAAGAAAATACAAATTCCCACCAAGGAAGATTGGCAATCACTTACAGATTTATTATGAAAGGTAAGAAGGCAGAAAGATAACAGTGAAAATAGTTTGCTGATTTGCAGTCAAAACAGATTTTTATTATAACAGTAAACATGTTTTACAAATGGTCAAAGAGTATCAGAGATTAAATAGAATCAGTGAAAGAGTATAAGATAAATCAGATCGGATTTCAAAACAAATTCGAAATATCTAAAACCAGCAAGGAGGACACTAAGGCAGCCAGATGCACCTCATCCATAATTAGTTTCTATTTTATTTGGATAGATAAGACAGCTTGCTGACTTGTTAAGCAGTTGTCTCTATTTTGTTATAAAGATATTTTTATTTCCCTTAGATAATTCCTAGAAGCATTCTAGGATATTTTGTAAACAATAATGTACAAATACTTCATCCTTTGAAGTATTATTGTGGAATAAATTGCTAAAGATTTCTATAGTAATTTTTGTGGACTTGAAGGCTTTTGTGTTTCAAATTTCGAGTAGCAAACTGGATCAGATCAACTAGCATCATATTTCAGGATTCATGTGATGAGCTATTTGGAGTGAAGTATTTTCTACTTTTCATTGTTATCTTTCTTTGTTACATTCAATCCATTATGTGTTTTAAATTTGAATGAATGAATAGGAGGATTACTTCAAGATTTGTTAAAAGCACCATGTCTTAACTATTTGTCATTTCTATGTTTTCTTCTGATTTCCAGAGTAGGGAACCCTTAATTGCTCCCTCTTTCGTTTGACTTCTGGCTACTACTTTCCTTTTCCGGATCAAAGAACCCTTCATTTGTCTTTATCCTGATCATATCACCTCACAAAACAACTTTCCAAGATTTTCAAGGGTTATCTATCTTACCCTGAAAACATTTGAATTTTTGGCCTTGATTCTAGTTCTGTCTACCTAAATTTTGACTCCTTAGCCCAATGGACAAATATATTTCCCACTATCCATCTCTTTAAGTGATTTTTCCCACCAAATCAATCAAACCAAAACTAATTTCACAATCATAACTAGCCTACTATCTTATAATTAAAACAAAGTTAAATTTTATAGAGAGAGTCCTCTCTAAACCCTAGGAAGGCTAGATCCTAGAGTTTAAAATTTGGTCTATGGTTACCTCTAGTTTTCTTAACTAAAAACCAAAATCTCACAACTAAAGAATTACTAGCGTGATAACATAATGGCGACCATACTAGGGAACTAACCAATCCTCAGTTGTTAAATCAATCTTAAAGAAAATTATTTTTATTATCTTTTTGCCTTTTAAACTGTTTTACTAGTTGTGAGTATAAAAAATTGCAATTTTGGCTTCTAGGAAAGTTTACCATACCAAGTCTAACCCGGCTCCTAAACCTGCTGTTATAGTGGACAACCTAGATAGAATTGGAAAAAAGAAAAAACAAATATGAGATTTAGGTTTCATTAATAAGATTCAATTCATTACCACAAGAATTAGTAAGTTTGTAGGATATAGAGTTTGATTTAGAGTTTGAACATTATTTATTCAGGATGAAATCTGAAAGTAATTTAAGTACTGTTGTTTTAGACCTTGTTTTTATTTCATTTTTGGAAACAAAACAAAAAAATATTAAAGCAGATTATGAATTAAAGAAAGTTATAAATCAAAACAAACTATAGAAATTATATGCACTACGCATGCATATGTCCAAGATTCTCCTGATCACACACTATTTTAACTTCATGCACAATACAAAATCTATTCCACCATTGATCATCACATGCGGAAATTAAATCAATTGCAATGCACACATGAAACCATAAAAATTCACACACATTAACACATTGTTTTAACGGGAAAGCCTGAAGCTAAAAACCCCAACTATCTGTATATAATATATGTCATAGAGATCATGTAACAATCCTCATACAAAGATGATCATATCAAGCTCTCAGTACAATACAATCGCTACACACTAATCAGGCCTGATTTAGTAAATCCATGCACCGATCTCTGCCACCTGCTAGCATGCCTCTACTGCGCAATCCCTGCTGAAGAATGGATTTGAATGAACTCGAATTGCTCCAGCCTTGCTCACGCAATCCTCATAGGCATCTCCACTGAGTGTTGGATGCAATCAATGCATCACTATAGCCACAACTGATAGTCATCTTGCCCTTTCACCTATCTCTCCACTGGTCTCCACTGAAACTTCCATGCACTGTAGTTAACTGATGTATTCTTCAATTGATTAATGAGTTATTATTTAGTGAATTAATTAACTAATTAATTCACACCACTCTCAATAGTGTATCAATCAGTTAGACTAGATACAACTAGCTCAACTGTGTCTAACTGAGTTAAACTGAACACAACTCGACCAACTACTTCTACAACTCCACCAAACTCTGTCACATGAGTTCTAACTGAAGTCCTCCATGCAATAGCTCCAGTAAACCCTCAGGAATAGCGTAATTCCTTCTGTCAGCTCCTGTGCCACATCTATGCATTTAACTGAAGTGCTCCAAGAGAATAAGATAATGTTTAGAGTCCAAATATTATTAAGAGCTAATAATATTCGACATATCTATTTTTAGACTATCAATCTAAAAATAGATTATGTCCAATATGTCTAAAAATAGAAATCCATCTATTTTTCCAACTTGACCAACCATCCACAAATAGCCTCCTGCTACATATAGAATATGCTCACCATGTCTAAAAATAGACATAGTCTAAAAATAGACTTTGCGCCAAAAAATCACTTGTGTGGGCCCCACCTAGTTTAGGTGATTATTTTCCAACTAGGATCAGGAATGATGTTTCAAGATGCTTCCTTCATTGTTTCTTGTTGCAATCTTCAACACAAACTTGAAGATATTAATGCTACTATTCTTAAGGAAATTGATGAGGCAATTGAATTAGCTCAACTGTTAGCTTATACATCTAAACCTTCTATTCCTTATTTAGATACCACTACATCATCTATAGTTTCTACTACCATTCAATCCACAGATCCATTTAGTCCTAGTTTACCATTACAGCCTAGAATATTATTTCCTTCATCCCCTACATCCACTTCATCCACTAGTTCACCTTGTACTTTGTTAAACACATCATTTTCATTTCCTACTAGTTCCATATATATTTTAGTTCCACTTTCTAGTACCTCAACTTCAGCTTTTAGTTCATCTACTGCTTTTTCTATTTCAGCACCTTATATCCCAGTTTTATCAACCACTACTTCCATTTCAGCCCCTAGCACTTCTACTTTACCTCATAGCCAAGCTAGAATTCAAGCTATGGCTGCTAGGTATGCTCCCCTTGTCCTTCCATTGCAGCTTCATGATATGCCCCAAGATTACCAAAGTAAGATACCACAGTTTGATGCTACAACTCATTACACAGCCCAACAACACATTAATAAAATGACAGATTACTTTGAACTCCTTGAGATAGATGAATTTGATGTACAAATGAGGCTCTTTGCACAAACATTAACATGGGAAGTCAAGAAATGGTTTAAAGGTCTTGCTGCTGGTAGTGTAGCTGATTTAGTTGTTTTTCATAGATTATTTTTAAATAAATGGGAAAAGAAGAAAAATCCACTTCAAATATTGTCTGAATTTGATGCAATGAAAATAGCTCCAAATGAATCTGTACAAGACTACTGCACTAGATATAAAAGTGTTTACAAATCAATTCCTGTAAATCTCAAACCCACTACTGAATCTATCTTACTCAAATTCCCAGATGGATTTGACACTGACATGGCATATCAGTTAAGAGAGAGAAATGCAGAAACATTTGAAAGAATGCAAACAGATGTTGTAGGTGTAGAAGTAAACATTCTAGCTAAAAACGCTAGATTAAAAAATGAGATAAGAGTAACCATGAAAGAAGAATCCTCTAGTTCAGACACCAAAATAGATATGTTATCTAAAACTTTAGAGAGGATGGTGGATAGATTAAATAACATAGAAAGAAGACCTCAATGGGATAACCAACAGCAAATCAGAAATCCCAATTTTAGAAAAAACACAAATTCAGGAAAAACAAAAGAATCAACCCCAGACCAAACAATAAGACCTCCCTTTCAGGAGAATTGTGTTGAGAATTCTCAAAACAATGATGATGATGATGATACCATAAATTTAATGGGAATAGATGATAATAACACTATCTTTCTCATACAGAAAGATCAACAGTTATTTGAGCTCCAACAACTCCAATTAGATTCAAGGGAATCCTTCGATTACAAACAAGGTTATGACTTTGCCATTAACGAAGTACACAGTCATTATAACCTAAGAAGTAAGAAAAACAATGAGTCTTCTACTAAGAAAACTTCCCAAACACAGAATAAGAAAACAGTAGAAGCTCCCAAAACAAAAGTTTGCAAATTCTCCCTAGGGAAAATAAGCAAAACTCCAGTTCTTCCCAAAAAAATTCTAGTCCTAAGTTTTCACCAAGTCCTAAGATTGTTGACATAACTGATGAAGTTTATAAAGCTTCAAAATATTCACAAAAATCTGCTACTACTAAAGCACTTAATTCAGATAAAATAGCAAACTTAGATCCTGAAATACCTAATGCTGATCCTAAATTAGCATATCCAAAAGTTGCTTCTGAAAAAACAAATTCTGATAAATCCAAAGCTGAGAAAGCATCTACTGCTTTACAAACCATTCCTGAAAATAAAACAAAAAGCAGTAAGACACAAGACACTCAAACTAAAACTGAAAATATAGCTATAGAAAATCAAGATAATCCAACCCAAACTACAGTTACCAAAGAAGAATTGATTCAAATAAGTAAATCTCAACCTTCATTCAATATACAATCTGAAATTGCAAAGCTAAAAATACCAATTCCTCTGACAGAATTGGTAAAACACGACTTGTATAAATCAACTATCACTGAAACATTAAACATAAATGATGGAGAAGATTCCATAAACTTAAATGATGATCAACCAGAGTTGATTTTTAGCCCAGATGTGAATGGAAAGCATCTAGATGGAGCAGTTTCTCCATTTTACATTATTTTAACTATTCATGATCAAATTCTACAAAATGCAATGCTTAATTCAGGGGCTTCACATAATCTTATGCTCAAAGCTATAATGGAAACCCGAATTTAGATGTCACAAGGCCCTACAAATATTTATTTTCATTTGACTCAAGTGAAGTAAAATGGCTAGGTTTAATCAAATATTTATGTATAACATTAGTTCAATATCCTGGCAAGAGAATGTTAATGGACATTGTAGTAGCTGATATCCCACCCAAATATGGAATGTTATTATCTCGCTCATGGGGAGAAAAGTTATAGGGATCTCTACAATTGGACATGTCATATGCTACTATATCAGTTTTCGGTCAGCCAAAGAAATTATATAGAGAAACCTTAATGAAATATATGATTAGTAGTGCTGAAAGGTCAGTAAATTATCCAATTTATACCACACCTACTGATCTAGATTCTTTCATCCTATGTAATGTTGAAACTGATAATGAAATCAAGACTGAACTAAGAGAAGAAAAGAAAACTCAAAACAATGATAATATCTTCCATGAATCTTTATGGCATTTAGACTTTGACGGTTCAGTAAATAAGTTAGGAGCATGAGCAGGAGTATGAATAACTAATATAGAGAAAAACCATGTAGAAGGTCATGCTTTCAAATTGAATTTCAAATGAACCAACAATATGGCTGAGTATGAAGCCCTCATATTAGGACTCCAAATAATCAGAAACTTAGGAGGTAAAAGAATAGCAATAATGGGAGATTTTGAGTTGATTGTAAAGAAAACTAATGGAGAATATTCAGTTTACAATCCTAGACTAGGCCGATATAGAGAGATTGTATTAGATTTGATTAATGATTTATTGGAATGTAATTTTTCTGCAATACCAAGAAAGCAAAATTTACAAGCACACTCTTTAGCAACTTTTGCTAGTACTTGTAATTTACCTTTTCAGCCTAGTCACATGTATACTACAGAAGTAAAACACAGACCAATAATTCCAGACAACCTCAAATATTGACAAATTTTCTCACAAGACCAACAAATTTACCAATTTTTGAATAATGAAGGTGAATTTCATAATTGTAAGATAGACATTGGTTGTACCATAGATCAAGATTTACAGAGTGAAATTGATTTGAATAATGTAGATGTAAATAAAGTAAGTTTGATAAACCCACTAGATTTAGTCAATCAGATATAGATAAATTAGAGACAGTATAAATTGATGAAGAATCTGATGTATTAAATCTCAAAGATAATTTCTTACCAAAAGGTTTAACTCCTTTAGAAGATCTATTTGACTCAAATGATGTTGATAAAAAACCCAAAATGGAGCCAGTTAGATCAGATATTGAAGAATTTAATATTGGCACAGAGTTAAAACCCAAAATGACAAACTTTCCAAATCTTTACCTCAACAGGAAAAAGAAAAATACATAGAACTTTTTAAGGAATTTCAAGATATTTTTGTTTGGAGTTATGAGGACCTTAAATCCTATGACACCAACATAATTCACCATAAAATCCCTATTAAATAAGATCGAAAGCCCTTTAAACAAAAGTTGAGAATAATTAACCCTATTTTATTACCTTTGATAGAAAAGGAAGTGAAAAGAATGTATGATGCACATATCATTGCACCAATCAGGTATTCTGATTGGGTTTCTAACCTAGTTACAACAAGAAAGAAAACATGAGAGATTAGATTATGTGTCGACTTTAGAAATCTAAACAAAGTATCCTTAAAAGATAATTACCATTTACCAAAGATGGATCACATACTACAAAGGGTAGTTGGTTCTTCTAGGATTTCGCTGTTAGATGGTTTTTCAAGATACAACCAGATTTTATTCCAAAAAGAAGATCAGGCCAAAACAACCTTTACTACTCCTTAGGGCACTTTTATGTATGTAAAAATGCCTTTTGGTTTAATGAATGTAGGGGCAACCTTTCAAAGTGCTATGGATATAACATTTGCATAGGAAATTCAGGAGTTCTTAGTAATTTACTTATATGACATAACTATATTTTCTAAAACTGATAACGAACACTTGGATCATCTGAGACAAGTTTTTATCAAATGCAAGAAGTTTGGCATCTCATTAAATCCTAAGAAAACCTTATTTGGATTAGAAGAAGGAAATTTACTAGGACACATAATATCTAAGGAAGGAATCATAATAGATCTTGCTAGGATAGAAGCAATTCTTAACATCATTCCACCAAGAAACATAAAAGAGTTACAAGCCTTTCTAGGTAATATTAATTTGTTAAGAAGATTCATATACAATTTAGCTAAGATAATTAGAGAACTAAATAACATGCTTAAAAAATATTCAGTTCTTAAATGGACTATTGAGGCCAAACAGTCATTTGAATCCATCAAACAGACCTTCACCAAAACTCTAGTCTTTATAAGTTCTGACTTTAAAAAGGATTTCATCATTTTTTTGTTTGCTTTAGAGCACATCAAAGCTGCAGTTTTATTGCAGAAAAATGACCAGGGTTATGAACAACCCAAAGCTTTCTTTAGCAGAACATTTAGAGATGCATCTTTCAAGTACAATATCATGGAGAAACAAGCCTTAGCTTTAGTAAAGGCCATTAAAGACTTCAGAGTTTACATTCTTTATTCTCACGTCATTGCCTATGTCCCAAATGCTGTAGTAAAAGACATTCTTACTCAGGATGGTCTTGATGGAAGAAGAGGTAAGCGGATTGCCACTATCTTAGAATATGACATAGAAATAAAACCCACAAAACTTATCAAAGGTCAAGGTTTAGCCAGACTCATCGCTGAATCAGATTGTAATGCCCTAGACATAAATTTTATTTCCCAAGTAGATGATCAGGAAGATATGATGACTCCATAGATCAGTGCAGCCTTTTTAGACTCACCATGGTATGCAGATATCATATTTGTATTGCTAAACTTACAAGCTCCTCCTAGATTGTCAAGAACTAAAGCTAGATTTATAAAGCTTAAGGTAGTAAGATTTTGTATTTTAGACAATGTACTTTTTTGGAGAGATCATACTGGGATTTTATTAAATTGTTTGTTAAAAGAAGAAGCTGACAAAATACTAGAATAATTTCATGCAGGTGATTATGGAGGACATCTCTAATAAAAGACTACTACAGACAAAATCCTGAGAGTTGGTTTTTACTGGCCTACTTTGTTTGCAGATGTAAAAAGATATGTGACCTCCTGTCACAAGTGCCAAATCTTTGAGGGTAAGAAAAAACTATTACCCCTGCCCTTAAAGCCCATCTCTACTAAAATGCCATTTCAACAATGGGGTCTCGACTTCATTGGAGAAATTCACCCCCCATCATCAGCCCAACAAGTGGATTCTGATAGCCACTGATTATTTTACCAAGTGGATTGAAGCCATACCCTCTAGGCAAGCCATAGACACTGTCATTATCTCCTTCCTAGAAAGTAACATTCTTTCAAGATTTGGATGTCCCCAAAAGATAATTACTGACAATGCAGCAACATTCAAATCTTAAAAGATGATTGAATTTTGCAATAAATACCATATTACCCTAGGCCACTCTACTGCATATTTCCCTCAAGGTAATGGTCTAGCTGAATCTTCAAATAAGAGCCTTGTAAACATCATCAAAAAGTTACTTGAAGATAATAAAAAGACTTTGAAGAAGAAGTTAGTCAATGCCTTATGGGAATATATACTTACAATTAAAAAATCTATTGGTACATCCCCTTACTAGATTGTCTATGGAATGGATGTTGTTTTTCCATCCTCCTTAGGAGTACCAGTTATGAAGATTATCCAAGAGTTACAAGTTGAAACAAATGACATTCAAAGAAGGATTAATCAAACTATTCACTTGCAACAAACAAGGGAAGAAGTTTATATCAAGTCTCAAGTTATCCAAGATAAGATTAAGAAAAATTTTGAAAAAAAGAATAAAGAAGATGATTTATACATTGGAGATAAAGTGTTAAAATGGGATTCAAGAAGGAAAGACAAAGGTAAACATGGAAATTTTGATTTTCTATGGAGATGACCTTATGTCATTTATGGTTACAAAGGTAACAATGCTTTCTTTCTAAGAGAAATGGATGGGTCAGAGATGTCAGATGGAGTAGTAAATGGCAAAATGTTGAAGCACTACTACTCCCTTGAGATAACAAATAGTTAGCTTCATTTACTTTGAATCATTGTAAATATACATTGAAGATTTTAGATTGGATTGGATGTTTTTCCTAACAAATTTGAAGCCTGGAGAGAAGGCCCTAAGCTTTGAGAGGTAAAATATCATAAATATGAATAATTGCAGAGATCAGAAGATATTTACAGGATCATCATAGTCAAATTTCAGAGGCTACTAGTCTTACAAGTTCTTGACATTTCACCAGGAAATGCCACCCCCAAGTGGAGCCACTGTTAGGGTCCTATAATTATAGGGTTCATAATTTTTTAATTGACTTTGATAGTCTTGTAAATATGTACATACCTTGCTTTATGCAAGTTGTTTTCCCATATTTTGAAAAATGAAAAATAATAAAAAATGAAAAGAGGGTAAAAGTCCTAAAAGAAAGATCAAAGGACTTAGAAAAAATAGACCCCAAAAGAAAAAAGAGATAAAAGATAAGACCTGAAAGTGAGCAAGTCAAAATGCCACTACTATTTACTTTGACTGCAAGAATAATGATTATGTGTAGATTGTCAATAAATGCCATAATCCATGATCAGTTAAACATTTTAATCTTAAATTTCCATGCTTTTAATTTCATGTTTTAGATAGAGAATAAAGATATGTCAAACAATTTAAACTTGACAAATCAATAGATAAGATAGAGAATAAATGAGGAGCTCAACAGTTTAATCTGAGCCCTCGGATGAAATAAGGTTAGACTTAGATAGTTTTTATACTTTGAAAGATTTAGATTTAGGGTTGCAAGCCTAAATGCACCCATGAAAATGAAGTAAAAAATGTTAGAAATAAATATGGATAGGTAGAAAGCAGTTGTGCAAGCATGTAATAAACATCATCCGACAAAAATCACTAATTTTCCCTCCCCTACAATTCTTCAATATTCTAAACTATCAGTTAAAAAGGCTCAAAGAATTTCTTTGACTTCTGATGGGACCAGACCCAAGGCTCGATGACTAATTGGTTAAAAATATTGAATTCCCACAAAAAACCCACATTTATCAGCATTAACCTTCATCCCTTGATCATAATCCCTTTTCCCTAAGTAAAAACCCATTTTTACTTAGTAAAAGTAAAACCCTAATTAACTAATTTCATTTCCTTTCAAAAAATCATTCAAAACCCATAAAATGCATTTATCCTAAGTTAAAGTGTGCAAGAATACAACAAAGACAAGCTATGCTTATTTTCACTTTGCTTAGTGTTAAAAACATGCATTTTATTCATTACATTATCCCTTTTTCATATTAATTCCTAACATATTTATTAAATCCCTAATTACACCCTCCTATATAGTATTAAATCCTTTTTATTTTAAATAACCCTCAAAACCCTCTATTTTACATTTAAACCAATGTTTAAATACTCCATGTGCTAAATATAAACCCCACCTTTACCCCATTGGTTTAAACATATCTATAAAAACTAATCCCCGCCCCTATGGTATTTAGACAAGTGCTAATGTTCTATTATACTATATATTAAAACACATGCCCAGGTATTATTTGAAACATTTCGTAAATGTTTTAATTAAAATAGAAATAAACCTTATTCCTCTGCTCAAACCATATACTATAAAGTGTTGAACCTTAATAAATAGTTATTTCTAAGGTTTAAAACCCATCCCCGCATCTATGAAAACCCTGTCGCATAGTATAAACCTTAGGTTTTAAACTTTATTAAATGTTTATTTATAAAGGTTTAAAACTTATCCCCATCGCGTTAATATACCCCGGCCCCACTTTCCAACCCGATGCAACTTTCGCAATTGATCTGGGCCGTTCGCAATCAAACCCCACAAAACTCTATTTCGCATTTTAAGTTGCGCCTTGATAACAAAGTCATTTCTACGCGAAATGGGTGGTATTGAGATTTTCTCCCTCATCCACGTGGTCCATTCTCACTAGATCGTGTTCGTTTCCTCCGAAACAACTTACCACCGAAATGGCGCGCGATAACCACTCATGGTTTTAAACCCTTTGAGCCCGAAAACCACCATTTATGACTTGACCGCCATTTATTGCAGGCACTTGTTAGCCCTAATTTGCCTAATAAACGTTGGAAATGCATTCATTTCCTATCTTTTTTCAGCTTGTAACAGCTGAATAAGCTGTCACGACTCTGAGACAAAGAAATTTTCACCATTTTCATACCAAAAGCTTGCAAATTTCAGCCTGTGACCATTAAAGATCGCTGAGGAGCTTTGCATTGCTCCAGGAATCGAAAAGATACCACAGAACATGTTCAAAACCTTCAAATACGTCTTCAAAAGCCCAATACCTGCGTATAACAAGTATTTTTCAAGAAAATTAAGCATGTTTCAATTTGAAAAGACCTTTTCCACTCAGAGCTTAAAATCCATCCAAAGAAACTTGCTAAAATATCCAAAAAACAGGTCAAACCCTGTCAAAATTTCTGAAAAAAAATCATGTTTATGTTGTGCCTTGTTTTAAACACCAAATTTAACCCAGAAATCCTCTGAAGGTAGCCTAAACTTTTGTGCCCAATCTCAAAAGTCTTTTTAGCCCAAATTATTCATTGAAAAAGACTCAAGAAACCCCGATTTCTTGTTTCTAAATCAGTGAAAGTCTGTAAATCATTTGAAGATTGAAATTAAAGAATAAACCCAAGAAAGAGACCATACTTTGCCTATTTTCATCCAAAAAACCTCTGTTAAATTAAAAAATACTTTTGCAAACTGTTTAAACTTGCAGAAGTAGCCAAAATGCCTAAAAAGCAGAGTTCTAGCAATCCTGAAGGTTCCAAAGTGCCAAAATCAACTCCAACCATGACTTCTAAGACTACCATTGTGAATCCTCTACAACCCCCTGTTGTAGACATTGAGCACATTCCATTAGTTGATGTTGACTACAAAATTGCAGACTCAATTGTTGAATTTAATCTGGTAGACATTCATAACTGGAGTCATGAAAAATCCTTAGATAATGAAGAAGAAGTCCATGTTTGGGAATCACACTTGCCCATAAATGTTGTTCCAGTAACTCATCCATGTTAAGAATTCATTAGGTTATGTCAACAGTATTATATGCCTAAAAAGAGAGCCATAGTAAATGCCAACAAAGAAGTTATTTTCACCATTACTGATGAATCTATCAACCAAATGTTATAGCTTCAACCTGATCCTCAAGCAGTCCCTTTGTCCATAGATGCCCTTACTAAGCTGTACATTGGCCTTGATTTCCCTAAGAGATTCCAAATATTCCAAATCTCCATGCCCTTGCATGTATAAATTCCTTAAATTAATCCCCCATATTGCACTTCAAGATTTCTAGAATGTTCAAGGCATGTAATTTCTGAATGTTATCTTTCATCTTAGGGTATTTCACTGATGAGCATACAGATGAATCCATTTTAGGTTTCTTATCCACTTTTACCCCAGGACAACCTCCATCTCTTATCTTTGATTATGTTGGATATATTGTAGACAATATCCATGACCAACTGGTTAAATTGTCAACTGAAGGAGTGTTCAGATACACATCCTTTCTCTTTCACATGTTATTGTATTTTCAAGCAGATAATTTTCCATTAACTCTTCAAAATCTTGGCATAGAGGGAAATCCTCTTACAGTTATTTTTTGGACCTCTTTGATCAAGAAAGAGTCCACAGAATTCACATATGCTGAATTTTCAGATTCATTCATCCATCCATTGATCAGAATGCTAAAAAATATAGAACAGCCAAGGATAAATGTTGAGATGAAGAAGATTTTACAATTGTCAGAGCAAACCAAGACTAGTGATTAGTACTTGTATGAAAAACATACTGAGATTAGAGTTTTTGGATCCAATTTGTTACCTTACAAGTTACCCAAACATGTATCAATGAGGATTTTTGCCTTGGAGTATATCAGACAAATACTAAACTCTGATTCTATCAATTTCCTAGCAACAAAGAAGAAAAAACAGTTTAAATTGAAGAATCAAGTAGGACCATTCATTTGCAATCATAGAGATGCAAAGGCAGAAGCAGCAAAACAGCTATTGGAGTACAGATTTGAAGCTCAGAGCTTTTCCTGGAATTATGATCCACAAGGCATCCTAAGTAAAATGAGGGTTAAGTGTAAGCTAACACCCTTTATTCATGAGAAAAAACCAGAAATAGAAAAATATCCCAATTAGACTGAGTGGACAGAGAATACTTTAGTAGATGCAGTGAGGAAAAGGATTAAATAGATATCAGGGAAAATTATAAACAGATCAAGTTAAAAAATGAAGAGATCAAAAATAATATCTACTCTCAATATCTCAAACAAACACCTAGTATTCAGAACAAAGTTTTATCTGCTTTTGATTACTCAAAGAAAAAGTTAATCATGTCAGTATTGCAGCCTACAGTAAAAACTCCAAAGACAGTGGCAGATTATAAGAAGATTGATTTAAAAGTACCAACAGAAAGCATACATGCACTTGATGAAATAGAGTTCACAAACAGAGATCAAAGATGCTTTATTCTATTGTTACAACTAAAGCCATGAGCATTCAGAAGCTTCAGAACACCATCTCAAATATGAAGGATCAAATGAAATTGGACACATCATCCTTGTATGCTAAGGATCTAAGAATCAAATCTTTGGAAGAATTGGTCTTATAGGTTGGATTTGATCCAGAAAATTTCAAGTAGCAGAACAATTAATAAAGAAAAAGAATGAGGACATTGTACCTTTGAGGAAACAGCTTAAAATTCCTCCAAGTGAACATCCTCGGGACAAAGAACTTATAGAAGGACAAAATGAGAAAGATGATATGATGAACATAATATTTCAGCTCACAGCACAGATAAAAGAAATGGAAAATCAGATGGACAAGCTTGTACAGGAAAAAGAGACGGTAAAAGCACAGGAAACACCTACAGTCATCCCTATAGTTACTACAGTTGTGCCATCAACTCTAGCAAAAGAGTTGGCACCCAAAGTTCTACTGGTTACTGCAGTGCCAGTAACATCATCCACAACATCAACTACAGAGTCATCTATGACAGCATCCCACCCTCTAGATGAGGCCAACAAACTAGTAAATGCCATGGAAGAAATGTCTCTTAAGACAAGTGGAATTAACAGATTGAAACAAATGATTGAAAATTTTGAAGATCAAAAGAAATTGGCTCATATTAATGCAAAAGCTCATGAGCAAAAGGCTATTAGATCAAATGAAGAATTGAAGAAGCTTCAAAATGGCTTAACTTTAAAAGAACCAATCTCATATGTGAAGAATTATTTATGGAACAAAGTCATTGAAGCCATCAATGATATGTGGCCTTCAATTCAAGTGATCTTTGAACAAAGAGATTTGTTGACAGCAGCACTAGCAGAAATCAAGAAGACCAAAGAACAACTAGGTAACAAACCTGAGCAAGCTTTAGAACTGATAAAGTTTCTCAACAGCAAGAACAAACATGAGTTAGAAGAGATTGAAATTACTGACAGAACTGAAAATATCCTTGAAGTAAGGAAAGTTATCACCAAGAAGAATCTGATGAAGCAGCTTGAGGAAAAATGTGAGAATATGAACATAGCAATAACCAAATTCATGGTTAAATTTGAAAACCTTAGGAAAAGAACTTTGCCTAACATTTTGGTTATCAATGAAAAATTGATGCCTCAAGAAGACTACAATAAAAAGATTAGATAATTTGCAAAGGAACAAGTTGAAAAGTCAGGTGGACAAGGTACTCCAACAGGGAAAGTCTTACTCAAAAGTTTTGAGGACTTATTTTATTTATAGCATGAGATAAGACACTTGTTTGTCATCAAGCCAACTTTTTCCAGGTATACAAAAGCAGATAAGAATTTAAAGAAAATACAAATTCCCAATGAGGAAGATTGGTAACCACTTACATATTTACTATGAAAGGTAAGGCAGAAAGATAACAGTGAAAACAGTTTGTTGATTTGCAGTCAAAACATATTTTTATTATAGCAGTAAATATGTTTTACAAATGGTCAAAGACTATTAGAGATTAAAGAGAATCAGTGAAAGAGTATAAGATAAAGCAGATCAAATTTCAAAACAAATTCGAAATATCTAAAGCCAGGAAAGAGGACACCAAGGTAGCCAGCTACACCTCATCCATAATCAATTTCTATTTTATTTGGATAGATAGGACAGCTTGTTGATTTGTTAAGCAACTGTCTCTATTTTGTTGTAAAGATATTTTTATTTCCCTTAGATAATTCCTAGAAGCATTCTAGGATATTTTGTAAATAATTATGTATAAATACTTCATCCTTTGAAGTATTGTTGTGGAATAAATTGTTGAAGATTTCTATAGTCATTTTTGTGGACTTGAAGGCTTTTGTGTTTCAAATTTGGAGTAGCAGACCGGATCAGATCAACTAGCATCATTTTTCAGGATTCATGTGATGAACTATTTAGAGTGAAGTATTTTCTACTTGTCATTGTTATCTTTCTTTGTTACATGCAATCCATTATGTGTTCTAAATTTGAATGAATTAATAGAAAGATTACTTCAGGATTTGTTAAAAGCACACTGTCTTAACTATTTTTCATTTATATGTTTTCTTTTGATTTCCAGAGTAGGGAACCCTTAATTACTCCCTCTTTCGTTTGACCTCTGCCTACTAATTCCCTTACTCGGATCAAAGAACCCTTCATTTCTCTTTATCCCAATAATATCACCTCACAAAACAACTTTCCAAGATCTTAAAAGGTTATCTATCTTGCCCTAAAAACATTTGACTTTTTGGCCTTGATCCTAGTTCTTCCTGCCTGACTTTTGACTCGTTAGCCCAATGGACAAATAGATTTCCCACTATCCATCTCTTTAAGTGATTTTTCCCACCAAATCAATCAAACTAAAACCAATTGAACAATCATAACTAACCTAATATCTTATAATTAAAACAAAGTTAATTTTTATAGAGAGAGCCCTCTCTGAACCCTAGGAAGGCTAGACTCTAGAGTTTAAAAGTTGGTATGTGGTTACCTCTAGTTTTCTTAACTAAAAACCAAAATCTCACAACTAAAAAATTACTAGAGTGATAACAATCTGGACCGGCCAGCACTGGAGCTTCTGCAAAGGCCTGTTTGATCATATTGAAGGAGTCCCTGGATTCAAGGGTCCATCTAACTTCACTATTTTTCTTCAGCATCCTAGTGATGTTTTAGACAATCTCAACATAGTTAGGAATGAACCTTCTGAGGAAATTTATTCTTCCCAGGAACACCTGTACCTCCTTTTTGTTTCTTAGTAGGGGAATGTCATCTATCACCTCTACCCGCTTCTGGTTGATCTTCACTCCCGCCTTAGTTACTACGTGCCCCAACAACTTTCCTTCCTCCGAGGCAAACATGGATTTTTGAGGATTCAGAGACAGGCCATACCTACGAAATTTTTCAAAGTTTCGTCGGAGCTGCTCTATTTTTTCAACGTCACTCTTTGAAAAGACGGTGATGTCGTCTAGGCAAATCACCACAAACCTGTCTTGCTCTCCTATGAAAGCAATTTCCATCGCACGCTGGAATGTAGCACCTGCATTTATCAGGGCAAAGGGCATTCAGGCGTACATGAAGGTCCCCCAAGGAGTGGTGAATTTCGTCTTCTTCTGGTCTTCGGGGAGCATTGCCACCTGATAATATCCTGAGAAGCCATCCATCATGGACATGCGGGAGGATCCCACCACCTTTTGCAGGATGTGGTCCATCTTTGGGAGGGGATAGTTATCCTTGAGTGAGGCTCTGTTCAGATTGCGAAAATCCACGCAGAGTCTGATTTCACCATTCTTCTTCCTTACCAGCACCAGGTTCGCCACCCACTCAGAGTATCTTAAGGGGATAATGATATTGGCTTGCAAAAGCTTCTTTATTTCCTTCTCGGTAGCTGGGAGGAGAAGGGGGTTGATCTGTCTCAACTTCTACTTATGAGGCTTCGTGTCTTCCTTTAGAGGTATCTTGTGTTGTATAATGTCTACGTCAAAATTCTTCAGATACTGGTATGACCAGGCGAAGACGTCGTTATATGATAGAAACAGACTGAGATACTGACCTTGGTATTCTTCAGGAACGCCTTTTGACAGCTTCACCATCTTCGGATCTTCTTCTGTCCCAACATTCACATCCTGACGGCTCGTCGAGGGTCATTTTGTTGGGGTTTACTGGGATGTCATTTTTTTCAAACAGTCTCTCCAATGGCACAAACCCCTGGGGATGACATTCCCTTTTAATTGTAGAACATGGTGTCCAGCTAGTGTCTCTTCCCACTTGGTTTTTTATTCTTCACTGTCATCCTTAGAGACTAAATCGATCACCATATTTGAAAATTTTCCTACCGTTTCCATGAAACGCTGGACCTGCTCTTCATCTTCGAAGACTTTCCAATGCTTTATGTTATCCCGAATGGAAGGGCGGTATCGCACTTCAACCTCATATCTGAGCAAAGGATTCTGCAGGGGGTTGAAATTACTAGCAGCCATAGCTAGGGAGTATGCCATTATGTTTCTATCCCTTGGCATGAAATGAATATTAAATGTAGAAAAGAAGTTCTCAAATAAATCCCATACCTCGTTCCTATAGGCTCTGAGCCGCGGGTGTTTAGTTTGGCATTTGCTCCTGACTTGTCTCACTACAAGCTCTAAATATCCAAACATCTTGAGGACTTGTATGTTCATATTCTACGTTGTCTGTAACCCCAACAGCAAGCCTTCATATTTAGCCACATTATTTGTGGCTTCGAATTCCAACTTAAAGGAGAGGGGAACCAACCATCCTTCTGGTGATAGCAAGAGTACCCCGGCCCCATTCCCTTCTCGTGAATTAGCTCCATCAAACTGCAAGGTCCATATCTTGTTTTCCTCTCTCCTCATAGGATTCTTCTGTATTATAGGGAAAATCTATGTTTCTTGCAGGAAATTTTCATCCTCCTCAAGCATAAGACAAGAGAATTCGTCTTCATTACCATATACCAGAGAATTTGTGGAACCATTGGCTTTGGTTACCATCTTCACAAATCTGGATTCAAGATATAACCTTCTTTCCTCCCCACCAAATAATGGAATAGTGGCATAAGTGAGGTCCAGTTTTATGGACCCTCCAATCTAAGATCCCTAGGATCTGGACAGCAACATTCCAAACCGAGCAAGGATATCAGCTATAATGATGTCCATCACCACACTTTTGGCCAGAATCTGGGCCAGGTTTACTACCAGATCTTTTATCATGCTCAAGCACTTTACCCTCTTGGAATCAAAAGAATACAGATATTTATAAGGTATGGTAAACTGCTCCATGACAGACAATGGCAATAGATTATGTGAAGCCCTAAAATCTAGAATGTAGTTGTGCAATAACTAGTCATGAATAACTAGAGACACATAGAATGGGGGAGTGGATGAGTCCAACTCTTCTACATGAGGTCCAAAGTCTATCATGGGTCTTTCCTCTTGGAGATTGAGGTTGCCAGGGAGAGGGCCTACATTATGGAGCAGCATAAATTGAAACACTTGGGCTTTGTATGAACGTTGCTTTAGGAGCTCGATTAGGGGAATCGGGTTCTTGACCTTCTCTAGCTCTTTTTGGAGGTTAATGGTCGTGGGAGCTTTTTCTGCAATGACTTCTTTGGAATGTTCCTTAGGGTGATCAGGCAAGTTCAAGGCTATAGAAGATGACTTCTGGTTTGCGGGAGGATCAGAACCTTGCTTTGTGGAAGTGGACATAGTGGCTTTATGATGTGAAAATTCTTCTAAAGGCTTCTTCCCCTTACTGGCAAAACTAGAAGGGGTATGTTCTCTTGGTATTGATACTTCATTTTTTTCTAGCACTCGGGTTCTCTTTCTAGAGGACCTGAGGTCATACTTTTTATGGAGTTGAGCTTGCATGAATTCCACAAACTGCCTGCATTAATTATCAATATCTCGATCATCTGGGGGGGACTTCCTTCTCTTCTAGTTCTTCTTGCAGGGTGAGTTCACCTTCTTCATCTTCTGAATAAGCGAGGAATTGATCTTCTTGGCTGTCAGTGACTTCCTCGACTTGTCCCTCCATTACCCCTTCTAATTATAGAGGAGGTTGGCTGTGATATTGTTGCTCCTTCCTTTCCTGCTGTAACAATTGTAGAGGGGGCTTCCGGTATTGGGGATTAAACCCACGGTTTGGAATCATTTGGTTAGGACGAGGACAGGGATTCTTAGCATCCATTTCAAGCTTCACCAGCTTATCCGAGAGGTTCTTGATTAGCTTATTCATTTCTTCAATCTTGTACTCCTGTGACTCCCTCTCTTGATTAGAAGTAGAAGCCTCCTCCCTACTCTTTCTTCTAGCTTCATGCTCTGTCTTCCCTTTAAATTTACCAGTAGAAGAAAATTTTGCTTCCACTTCCAATGCATCAGTGTGGATCTGATCCAGAGATGTGGACTTTCTTTCTCTTAGGGTGAACCCAAACTCAGGTTCAAAAGCTCCTGAGAAAACTACCTTAGCAATTTCTTGGGGAGGCTTTATCTCGGCGGGGAGATTATTGTAGAGCTTATTGAACCTCTTTATGAATTCTGTCACATCCTCATTGTGTCTCTTCTTAAGAGCATTGAACTTTGTGAGGACATATCCATGGTCCCTCTTTTCTCCCCATTTTAGTGTGAAGAAATTCTCCATTTCTTCCCAAGTGGTGATTGCATTATTAGTAAGATATTTGAACCACTTTCGGGCCTCTCCATCCAAGTATTGAACGAAAAGCCTCAACACCACATCTAGGTGCTCCACATTCACATTCTTAGCAAAAGTGCAAAGTCTTCAATATCTTTCTGTGCAGAAGTACTATCCTCCCCGGTAAACCAAGGCAAAAGCTTTAGATAATCTTGAGGCATGTCATGTAATAGTTGAGGCAAAGCCAATGGAGTGTATTTGTTGAGGAGGAAGCTAGGTACAGCCATGAGGGGAGGTGGTGGTAAGTTCTAAGGATGATTTGGCTGTGGTATAACAAGTGTATGCTGAGTAGAGGTTTGGATATTTATCTGTAATGAGCTCTGAAGTGTTGTAAATTCTTTGACTTCTTCAGCCTCTAAAGTAGAATGCAAAGGAGGCAAAGAAATATCAATGGATTTGGCTTCGTCTTTTATGTATGAACTGGCTAAAGTAGAGGCTTCTGGAGGGTACTCAAGTACACGGGCTGTGGAGCCAAGACCATATATATTAGCTTTCTTGGAAGAGGAAGGCGAATCTTCTAGAGAAAATAAGGGTAGGTCAGCCTGGATGGGCTGCTTCTCCCTCCAGATTCTCCTGAATATAATCTTTTCAAGATCAGATATAGAAGGGGTTCTCTACTCTCTGCTGAGAAGTATCTGGTCGGGTATGATGTCTGGTGTAAGCAAGGATTACGCTTGATTTTAACTTTGATAATAGTGGAGTCGCCAAGGTGAGGGCTATGCAACTCTCAACCCTTCGTGCTCACCTGATTGAAGGGTGAAGATAATGTCATATCTTAGGGAAAGGTTTTCTAATTCGTTCCCCGGCAACAGCGCCAAAAAGATGTTGTAGCTCCTAGAGATAGCCCTGAGTTGCAAAAGACTAGTGCCTAGGACATCTTAAAAATTATAGGTTGAATGTGAACAATTGTATAAAATTCCTCTGACAAAATATGGAATAAGAGAACAATGGTTTTGGTGGTTCATGGATTGAGAAGACCTTGGAGTCAATTCATGTGAATTCCTTATACTGTGAGAGGGCTCAAGAGGTTGTGAGACTGATGGCTTTTAAATGGGCCAAGTATGAAACAATGAACAGAAATCTTTAAATATGCAGAGGTGTTGAGAGAGAGAATGAAGAAGGAACTCACGAGAGATAGGCTTAATAGATTTAAGAATCTGTCCCCTATGAACTCAGAGGAAATGAATATGAATGAGATATGGACAACAACAGAGGTTCGTGGAGAGTGAATTAAGGAAGTGCAGCAAGCTTATACATGAGTGTTAACACCTGAGCGTTATACAGACACGAATTCATGAATAAAATTGCAGACCACCGACAGCTACATTACACGAACCATCAAAGAAAAATAACATAAAAGATGATTACACATAAAAAGGAGATTATTGATAACGAAAGAAAACAAATACATACTACTCATTGCTCCATTTGGAATCCAAATATCATCTATGTATTCATATTAATTTTAAACATCTCTCCCAAATATGTGTCTCAGAGCACAAGGAGAACAATCATACAAAACTACAGCAAAATTCTTCAAAATTCCAGAACCTTTCTTTCATCTTAAAACTCACTACATATAGAGTTCTCCTCGAGGGTTTACAACCGAATAGTCTATCATGATCGACCCACATAGGTGAAAACCAAAATATTCTAACAAACTATTAGAGCGTGCATCGAGCAATCACTCCTGCAACAGAAAAATCAAAACATAATTGGGTAAAATCAGGATTTTACCAGCAAAACATCACTATCTAATTAGTAAAAAGAACAAAACAGTTAGCCACAGAGACCAAATTCCAGAATCTTCAGAGGGGTGGTGAGAAGTGGTGAACAATTTAGACTTCATCATGTAATTCCACCTGTTGTTCAGCATCCTCCACTCTCTGACTCTCATGATCTCCACTCGTCGTTGCGAAACGGTCAGTTGCACTGTGTACATTGAATTCTTAAGTATGGAGCTCTTGGAGAGACAGTATAAGGGTGGAGCGGAGCTGAAGTCAGGATGGCGGAAGCGGGAGTGGGTTTAACGGAAGTCATTTACATTTGAAGTGGGCGAAAGACAGGCCACGGGGGGCTATTGATGATGTGGCAAAGTGGTGGGACCCGCACCCGTAAAGCGCATATCGCAAAGTTTATGTGCGAGCAGGCGGAATTTAAACGCTAAGACCTGCAATGGGCGAAGTGCAGGGGAGGTGATGTGGCATGGACAGTGGTGGGGACCGCACCAGAAAATCGCATGTCGCGAGATTTAGCCGAAAGCAGCAGGTGATAAACGTTAAAATCTATGGGGAGCGATGTGCGATGGCAGGGAAGGTGACGTGGAGGGGAGGTGGGATAGACTACATTGGCGAAGTTATAAAGCGGTGAATGGTTATGCGGTAAGTGTATGAGGCTTCATTTTATACAAAAAGTATTACAAGTGGCTAGAAGTGAGGAGCGGAGCTACTATGGTGGGGCCAACCGCATTACGACTTAAACAAAATACTTTATAGGCGCTTAAGCGGTAAGTTATAAAATGTGTGATATGCAACATGCGACGTGCTAGACGCTGCAAAGTGCGAAAAGGAGAAAGGTAAGGAAAATTTGGAATACCAAGGTCTGCATGCGAATTTGGGTGATGTATAGAGGTTGGATGGGTCCCACTAAGTCGCATCGGCGGCAAGATAAGTTTCGGTAAGACTTAAGGGGTAAAGATTAAAACTTGCGGGGAGTGGTGTTGCCCATGAAGAAATGCAACACGGGACTTTAAAAGGGAAAAGTGAAGGGTAAGAGAGGGTAAATGAAGGTAAAGAGGATAAATGAGATGAAGGATGGCGGAAATGGAGTTTGCTCACCATTAAACCTTATCACATATATTTTCCCCTTTCTGCTAAACTGAGATGCAGATTGATTCCTTTGAAGCTCTTTGACAATCAGGACTTGCCTTCCTTTCTCCTACTCCCCTTTGTGTGTGGTCACAGGCCAACAAGTTCCTTGAGGATGGTGAAGTTTTCATCCATGTTGTGAAATTGAAAGACTACTTGAGGACTACTCACAACATTATTTGAGTGGATAAAATGGGGTTTGGGGTGTACCTAGCCTACAAGAGATACTAACCCCACTATTCCTAGTATTGTTGAGGAAAATGTTGGACATTGGATAAACCAACGCTCCCCATGTGTTTCGCGACATGGACTAACCACCTCTCGTGAATCCTTATCTCTGGTGATGTGATCGTTGACTAACACTTGCGGGTTTTGGTCTAACGACAATCATGATTCCCAACAAGTGGTATTAGAGTGTAGGTCACGAGTTCGATACACACACGGCTCACGTTGGGGGGGATATTTTTGGACATTGGATAAACCAACGATCCCCGTGTGTTTCGCGACATGGAGTAACTGCCTCTCGTGCATCCTTATCTCTGGCGATGTGATTGTTGACTAACACCTGCGAGTTTCGGTATAACGACAATCGTGATTCCCAACAAAAAAGCTCCATTATTGGAGGTGTTGTGATACTATAGCTAGAGTAGGTATATTTGTTGCACATTGAAACCCTCTAATAAAAAATGTTACAGTTAGAGGCCTCTCCACCACAAAATTTCTTATAACAATTTGAAATTGTAGGAAATTGTTTTCATTACTTGAATGAATGTATTCCTTGTTAAGTTTACCCTTAGGTGAGTGAATCATTGAGATACAACCCTACCATAGGCAAATCACTTGTCCTAAATGTTTACAATCGGTTGAGAAAATCATCCTTAAAGCATTATTTCCTCTATCATTGCTATAATTTAAAGGTGGCAATTAGTTGTCATCAATTAACCGATCGTCATCAAAGTGAATTGGATTTGGATAAGTTGTGGTTTTATTTAATTGTTTTATGTTGCTAACTTAGTGTTTTTGTTTTGATTGGTTGCAAAGACTAGAATGTTATTAAGTAACTTCCCTTGTTGAGTTAAAGGATGTATTTTTCACTAAGTGCTAACCCACCGAGCATGTTCACGTTTGGTTGGGATGTTACGAAAGATCATATTTCCTTTATTAAAGCTAAGAGAAATATACAATGGAAAGTTGTTATTATTAATCCAAATTCAAGCCACAATTATAACAATGTAAATCAATTACCAATGCCTAAAACACATAAGTTAATGTCAAAGGCATGATGCAAAATTAGATAAACTCAACAAAGTAAATTTCAATATCAATGATCATCTTATATAATCATCATGAAAAGTATAAAATATATGGTATGATATGGCATAGTTCTAAGTATACAACAATGTAAAATTCAAAGAATTTGAATCCCTCTAATCAATAACATGTTTGATTCTTTAAGTCTATTTCAATATTCCAAACAAAAATTATAAACTTGATAATGCATTCGTGTGCATCATTAATCTAACCATACCTTACATAATTGAAGTTAGTATAAGCAAAGTAATTCAAAAAGGCTCTTCCAAAGAGCCAAAAGTGGTATTCCACAACTACAATCATTGTTTCTTGTAATCCATGTTTCACCTATCACTAACTCAACTTTTAATTTAAGCAAGTCCATATGGGAGTGCAAAACATTTTGGAGGTTTTTAAGGCATGTAAAAATTGAAGTTAACTAAACTTTGAACATAAATTAAACATCAACTCTCCTCAACTTTATACTCTTCAAGAGTATAGGGAGATAACCTTTCAAGTTGAAAACTAAATCAATATGTGTATGTTAAAGCAATTGACCAATGAGATATGCCATTCAACACATAGAAAAAATCAAACTAAGATAATTCAAAAAAAAATGTGTAACAGAAATGCCAATAAAATTAGAAAACTAATTTAAAACAAACCACATCATCTCTAAAATCTTACATTATGTATTCTTATCTTTGGGAATTGGTATATACATATGTGAGTGTTCACTTGTAAATCTTTCATTTTGTGTAAGCGGCCTAAAACTTGAACTCAAACAATCCTTACATCGTAATGCTCAAATAGCACCCCCCATGTTTTGTTGTTTGACCCATGAAAGAAGAAAAACAATGCAAAAGATGGCATTCAATCTAGTGAGTTGGCTAAAGTGAAGGTAGCTATGACTAAAAAACGGTTTATCATAAGCCATATGTTAATGCAATGGAGAAGAGATTCTCATTTTGTTAAAAAAACCCTTGAATTCTATTTTTTATCCAACTAAAAAAAAAACCTTGAGTTTTAAGACCTTAGACATCACATACAATTTATTAAAGACTTATACAATAGCTCAATACAAGATATTATAGTGGAGAATGCTAAAATTATTAATCATTTTGTAAGTTTCAACTTTGTTCCATGGATTTGTTCCTTAAGGTTTGGTTATGTAGATTGTTCTCTTGTCCCTACATCTTTTTTATGCAAGTTTGTTATTTTATTATGGCTTTCTACTAACTACTTGGTTTAGATTAAGGATCATATTGGAGCTCCTCAGCTTATCCATTTCATGGTGCCCCCCACCTTTGTATTTCCATCTCTATTGATTGAACATTGAACACTTACGTGTCAACATTTTTGCTAGAGTTCCATTTTCACGGACCCAAATGAGTCACTCTGACTAAGTTGGGTTTACAAGTGAGTCTAGGTTATCTCATGTTGACATGTAATTTTCAATGCATGTTGGTTCTATAGACTAGGTAGTCTCTTCCTCTCCAACTAATCCCCCATAATCAATAAGGCAACCTAGTTATTTTTTTCAAAGAACATGTGGGCTTGTCTTTCAATAAATTCTAGCCAAGAGTTTTAGACCTCCATAAGTGGATTCTTAGTTTTAAAATCCACTTTTGTAAAAGGAATCATTCATTTGTCCTTGTGTTCATGACTTTTCTAATGTGGTGTTTCGATTCACAAAGGTCAAAGATTGCATCTTTTTGGGCCTTGATTCATGGGTCAAGCTAGCTTATGCATGAAGCCCTAGTCCCTTATTTTTTATCCCTTATCTAACTCATTATCTCTAGCCTCAATGTGGACAAGGATTCCCAATCTATATCTACATTTCTAAAGCATTGATTCTTTAGTTGCTATAAGATCTAGAGGTTTATTCATTCAAATTATAAACTAGCAAAAGCGCCATCACAACTTGTACTAGGTTACGTGTTGAAGAAATCGCAAATTCATTGCAAAAAGATATTAAGGTTGAAGTTCACAATAGGGTATAGAAGATAAAATTATATTAGGATAGATGACCTTAAGTGGCCAAATCTGTTTTGAAGATTGTCACCTCGCAACCACATGTCCTAAGTAAATTGTGGGCAATGAAGTCTATTACGAAATATCACAAAAAGAAGAATGTCAACCAACTTGTTGAAAAGGAGCAAAGGGAATCATCAATTAATAGAAATAGAAGCTTTCACAAAGAACTAATGTACAAAAGAAGTACATTCAAAAAATGAACTTTTTCTTCATGATGAACACAAAAAGAGAGGAATTTGAGAATGATTGAGAACCTCCTCTTTGAGCACCTTACGATGAAGTTCCTCAATAGACATGTTGGATCAATGCCTCATGGGTTTAGCCCAAGTTTGGAAAACAACTTGATATCCTCTTCACCTAGTTTCAACTCTCATAGAAGGGCATGTTGGTTTGTTGTGATAAGGCATGAAGAATAGGCGTTCCCTAGGATAGAGTCCACTCTAGTGGAGTGAAAACGTATCTTCTCTTGCTAAGCCATAGCTTATTGATATACCTGCTTGTGAATGATTGGACATACTATTGGTGTTATAGTGGCAGCCGGAAAGTGTTATAGTGGCAGCTACTATAACACCAATAGTCTAAATAGTGGATTTTAAAACTCATAATTTGGACATACTATTGATTCTTAGTGTTATAGTGGCAGTCTAAATTACTCCAAGTTTTTTATTCACCATGGTTTTTAAAAAAAATAACCCCTTCAAAGGATCTCCTTTGGAAAGTAAGCCTTCATCCTCTCCAAGTTCTTTCAATTCTGGTTTTCTTGAGATATTTAATGCAAATGAAGTATATTAACCATTTTTTAAAGTTGAATGACCCAAAAAAAACAAAAGAATTGAAATCAGGTAAAATATTCTAATTAATATTTTAAACTCATTTGCATGCTTAAATTGTTATGTTTAATGAAATTGGTTGAGATTTTAGTATTTAATAAAATCAGGAACAAGGTCATACAATTTTTGGTCTTGATTATTTTATCTAAACAAGACCACAACTACTTGACATCCCCAATCACTGTGATAAAATGGACACCTAATAATCAAGTTGCATTTGAGGCTTGAAGGTTACCAGCTGAAAACCAAAGTCAAATATAAAAGGAATTAAACCTACAAGTTATTTAGGTCAAAAATCACTACCTGGCATCTCAAATTAAAATCCAGCGGTGGGAGCAAAGAGTTGTCATTTTGTACATTACTGCTAATATTTACTCATTACTGATTCTCTCAAATTATATTTTTGTTTTAAAAAAATCACCAATAATGATATTGATGTAAACTTTGGACAATTATTAATAATATAAAATGTATAAAAAACTTTCATACTTGTGATCAATATATTTATGTATGGCTAATATAACTCTTTTAAAATGTAACCATAATATTTATTTGAAAAATCAATAAAATGTTTAAAACACATTATTAAAACATTCTTTTAATTTATCAAAATGTTAAATTGTCAAGTGTTTCATTTCAATGAGGAAATATACAATATACAATTTAAATTACAAATTAAAAAAGCATCAATGTCCCCATTTCATATTTAAAAAGAAATCAAAGTTTACTTTCAAATTACCCAACTATTATGTAGACATCTGATTGTCATTTCAATGCAGACTTCATAATAAAAACTGAATTTCAAATTCATCATTAATATGTGGACATGTAATTGACAAATTATGACCTTCTAAGAAGAATGAAATATGGATGTCTTATCGATATTCAATAAACAAATTTCAAATATCTCACTATTATGTAAACATAAACATTTGATTGTCTTTCGATCTAAAAAACAGATTCTTTATTATTATTTTTTACATTTGATTGATAGATGATGACCTCTTAACCAAGAATAAAATATGGATGTCTAAATATTTTAATATTTTGATTCTTATTAATGCCTAGCGATATGGAATTATATTTTTTTATTAATTTAAAAATATACTTCAAATACCCCACTAGTATGTACATAATAAATAAATAAATAAAAAGTGATGTGGATCTCCCAAAGAACATGGATACCTATTAAACATGCAATGCATATTGGCCTGGTTGGATAACAGCTCAAATCAAATATAAAAGGAAAGAATGAAAAGTACAGCTATTCTATGTCAGATCTCCTCTGATTACTCCGTATGTCAAATTAAAAATTCAGTGGTAAGATCAGAGGACAGTGATTTTGTACATTAGCAGAGCCTGCGACCAACATATGGTTAATAAAAGAAAGATTGTAGTATGTGTTGCTTCAATCAAAGACAGATACAAACCACAATCAAGCTGTCAGGGAGGATTTGATTTAATCTAAACAAGACAACAACTACTTGACATCCCCAATCACTGTAATAAAATGGACACCTAATAAACAAGTTGCATTTGAGGCTTGAAGGTTACCAGCGGAAAACCAAAGTCAAATATAAAAGGAATTAAACCTACAAGTTATTTAGGTCAAAAATCACTACCTGGCATCTCAAATTAAAATCCAGTGGTGGGATCAAAGAGTAGTCATTTTGTACATTACTGCTAATATTTACTCATGTAAACACTCGTCTAAAACCATATTTCATGCAGCCTGCCAACACCATATGATTAACAAAAGAGATTCTAGATGTTGCTTCAATCATGACGACAAATATAAACCAATCAATCAAGCTGTCAAGGAACACATGATTGAATTAAACAAGACCAAATAACTACCCTAAGAGAAAAGGAAATACCCTTCCATTCACTATGCACCTGAAAGGGATACCTTGCACAAATTCAGGTTGTCCCTTAATGACTCCTGAAAGTCAATAAGTACAGATATGAAGATAGCTCATACCAATAAGAAGATCACCGAGAAGAATTTGTCCATGGTCCTCTTGAACTAAATGCTAGGCCTTCTGTCCATGTGTAGACATCTCTCTGTAGCCAAGTTATTTATGGATAATCCTCTCTACACAATCCGCGTCTTCTTTAGTCTCCAAAGCATTCCCTTTTCCCGTAGATTCTCCACTCTAAATAGACTCTCGAGATAGGATATCTTTTTGTCCTCCGCTCCTTCCAGTTTCTAAATCATAAAACGGCCCATTTCACCTCGCAGCCATGTTTCTATTTTCTACTATCTGTGCTCTGTCCATTGTAAAATATGGACGATCATCTGGATGCACATCCTGAGAAGTGATGTGCTGCACATCCTGGCCAATATTCTCCATCTCATTCACATTTTCACCAGTGAGAAATTGAAAGTACGCATAAGGTCCCACACCTGCAAATAGAAAAGTTAAATTTGAGAAATGGATAAGCAAAGGCGCAAAGGCATAAATTACCGAGCTGAAAACATTGTCCGAACATCCCAAACTGCCCCACATCAAAATAAATAAAATAGTTAACTAATCGGTTCTAAAAGCAAGTACATTTACATATGGCAAATATTGTAAAATTTATGAGGATTTCCTCCCAGCCTGAATTATTTCTTTGATTACAATAGTGGTTAGCAAGAATTTTAGAATTAAGGTCTGGAGCATTAAAAGTTTCTATTTCAGCTGTAACTAACCAAGTAGTTTACACTATTTGAACTATTTAAAGGATTGTCTGTGCTGACAGCTCAAACACAAGAATCTTCAATTCGCTCCAAAAAGAATTTCATCAATTTCCTGGGAAAGAAACACAAGTACTGATATTTGCTATCACTAAAAGTAATTGGCATGTCTTGAATTTAGAGAGTGTTTACATGTTCAAGAAATGAATGGCAATGTGTTGGAAAGAATAATTAACCCCGAGTACAGATATATTCCAACTACATCTCCCAAAATGAAAATGCATACCAGTCCACCAAGAATTCGCCCTCCAATAAAGATGCATGCAACATATAGGAAAATAATGTCAAACCTGGGAGGATGTGCTTAAGGGTCCATCTGGAAGAGCTCACAAAGTGCACCCTCCAAGGTGCATGAGAGATATAACAATAAAATAATCGTCCTAGGAGAATGCTCCATAACCAACCTCCAAAAGAGCAAGTGGTTCACAAATACTTGTATGAAACCCAACGCAACCAACTCTATGGATGAACGTGCAAGATGCCAATTACATGGGGCACTCCACCAAAAAATTAGTCAAATCCAAAAATAGCAAGTGGGCCATCTCCAACAAGACAAATCCAAGGAGATAAGGAAGAATTAGGGTTTTGACCATGCCAAAACTCCATGACATAATAAAATATATTCGTCCATAAATTGCAATAAGTGTCTCTACAAATGCACCCTCCATATGCTCCAAAGATAGTAAGTAGACCAAGTGCATACAATGTGACATACGTGGCCCTCCAAGTAATGCCACATGCCTCCCAATAAATGCCCTCCATAACCACATCAAATAAAATAATATATGTGCCAAATCAAAGAGGTGAGTGTGTTCTCCAATGGAGGTCAAAAGATGACAAATGTAGCTGGAATATCCATGCAACAAAGATGAAAGAACCCTAGGAGAGGTGTGCCCTAAAAATATGTTCATGTAACCACCTAGACCACCCAACAAATAATAAAATATCTATATGGCAAGTGTGCCTAAGGAAGAAGAGGCAAAGTGGTCAGACCTCTTAAATGCTCATTAAACCATACACACAAGAGAGAGTAGCACTCAAGCTTTTAACCCCCAAGGTAATAAAATGGATTAATTTAAGTGTGAGTCTTCACTACTTAAATCAACCTAAACATGAATGCACAACGAATAATGCTCAAATAAAACCACCATCCAACCTCCCATTAGTCACCAACTAATTAAATCAACATGAACATGTTTGCTAATGGGGGGCGGAGCACACACTCCAACATGTGTTGTACGACAGAAACAGGTTGTATCTCCTAGCAAAAGATGACCCTTCGCAAGGCCACCTAGGATTGAACCTAAGGTGCACCACTAGAGGATTATAACATGATTAATACCTCATGAAAACTCAAAAAAGGCTTGATAATCAAAGATGTATGTAGCACCCCCCACTTTAATTTAAGTATTGACTACTTAAATCAACCTAAACATGAATGCACAATGATTAATGCTCAAATAAAACCACCATCCAACCTGCCATTAGTCACCAACTAATTAAATCAACATGAACATGTTTGCTAATGGGGGGCGGAGCACACACTCCAACATGTGTTGTACCACAGAAACAGGTTGTATCTCCTAGCAAAAGATGACCCTTAGCAAGGCCACCTAGGATTGAACCTAAGGTGCACCACTAGAGGATTATAACATGATTAATACCTCATGAAAACTCAAAAAAGGCTTGATCATCAAAGATGTATGTAGCACCCCCCCACTTTAAATCTAGCTTAGGAAAAAGTACATCGACAAGGGTACTAAAATCATCAAACACATTCCACCTAGGTGATGTCCAGCCATTGTTTTTTTTGTAAGCTATATAAGGATATTTATATTACGAAAAAACTGATATTACATTGATAACTCTGGTTTGCAAAAAACTCTGTGGGATCCCCTAAACAAGTAGACTGAACAAACATTGTTGCCTTGATCCTAGTTTTAGCCAAAAAAGACAACAAATGATACTTACTAGTTTTCAAACTATGTAGCCCATTGGTAATTGCACACATTAGTGCTCAATGGGCATTCAAACAAAACAGTGTTTTCATATAGCATTGTAATACATATGGATTGCCATAGACAAATAGTAGAAATAGACATAGCATATACAAAAGATAAACCAAGTGCCATAAAAGACTATTAGTCTAATATAATCACTAGAGAAAGAGCATTGGAATTTCCTTGCGGTAAATCCTATGCTGGTGCATTGATAACAGTTGGTATGTGGGTCTGCGAGTCAGAGACGGAGCTAGAATCGGAGACTACATAGTGTTCCAATCGTGTTTGTCTAATGACTCTATCATCCAGATTGTATCTGATGTCCCGGAGGATCCTTTTGATCTCCTCTTCTCCTGCAAATAACTGGTGGTGGTCAACTTGCTCGTCCTTGATGACCATGTGAAGCAGTGTTTTGAGTTGACGGTGCAGAGCCATTGAGTGGTGAAATTGAAGTCTTCTTTTACGAAATTTCCCAGGATCTGGAATCCACCTGAAGGTGTTGCCATTGATTTCAATGTCTGAAAAATATGCCTTGTCCCTAAATTCCTTTGCTTCCAAGTGAAGGATCTCATTCCTCACTTCTGGGGGGACAGAGTCAAAGCAGTAAGCCATTGGGTACCATCTAAATAGACGTCGGCGTCAAGAAGTGGAACTTCCTGCAGAACCACCCCGTCAACTAGCTTAGCACAACCAAGGAGCCATGGAAACACTTATTACAACTAGACCTGATCGAACTAGGGTGATATAGGTGGCATGACCAGACACCAATGTTGTGACCCAGAGTCGAACCCGAAGACTATAATGATGGTGGGATGAGAATTCGAGGGAGTAAAAACTGGAATGCGAGTGAATCGGGTGAACTGGAATGCGAGTGAAACTGGAAGGCAACACGTTAGAAAGGCATCGCCAACCATGAACTGGATGAACGCTCCTAGACAACTACTAATATATACCTCCCCTTGACACTGGCTTTGTGGTGGAAAAGGTTTTGTGGGTGGAAAGGCATATGGAAATTGTGCTTAAGGACCTTGGGAAGACTAGGCTTATGATTCGATCGGAACCAAATTGAAAAAGTGCTCCAGGATCAAATGCCATAGACAAGAACCGGACAACTAAATGAGACACCCGTAGAGTCAGCGATTTGGGAGGGGGCGGAAGGTAATATAGCAACCTCCTCGAATGAAGGAGCTACCGCTGTGTTATGTAAAAAGAGTATGAAAAACATGGGCACTTTCAAAACCCAACCAGACTAGCAAAACCAAACGATTCACAGTAAACTATGACTTGACTACAGACGTTGAAACCCAAAGAACTTATATATATCAACTGACCTTCACCAAGATCGTCGAGCACCAGCGTTACTGAGCCGTAGTGGAATATAGGTAGGAGGAGGTTGCTAGAGATGGAAACATCATAGAAAATCTACCACCCTGGGGTGAGCTCCCTATCTTTATAGAAAAAAACCAATGACCTAAGGATGAAACGAGCCGAAAAGACCTCCTGAGCGATCGAGAGCCAAAGAAGGACAAGTGCGCTTGTTATGAATATAATTCATAACAAATAAATAAATATAAATAATAAAGGATCAAATGATGATTATCTTAAATAGTCATTAGCTAAGTGAAAAGGTATGTCTAAAAGACATGCTCAATCATGAAAGGACACATGCTTAGGTATGTAAGCAAAGCCTCATTGTAACATTTCTCATCATTTGTACATTTTATCATATTAATAAAGATATTACTTACAAATACATTTGTGTATTTTACATTTAAGTCAACAAGCTATAAGTTTTGTTGCTTCAGTGGTATTAGAGCCATGCCACACAATATAATCTTGCGAGCCTTTGAACATTGTTTGCCGCACAATATGTCATTACACGTATGTCCTGAAGGCATTGAGCAGATTAGAAAAATTCAAGAAAAGCTTCAGCAATTAGAAAAATCATGTGTAGAAGTTACAGCATGTTTTAAGAAACGTTATGCAAAAATCGATAATAAGGAAGATGATAGCGACGGTAAAGAAACAGAGCAAGATGAAGTTGATATAGATCAAGATGAGAATCCAAATGAAGTTGGTCCTGATGTGGATGTGGTTTATGAAGATCAAGATGATTTAGATGAAGATGATGTGGATAAGGACTATCTTAAGAAACAAGGAGATGAACAATATCATAACAATGAGGGAGATGATGAAGAAGACATTGATGATGATGAAGAGGAAAATGTGGAAGGAAAAAAAGAAGAAGATATTTTTGAAAATAATTATGAAGAGATGACATATTGCAAGCCTTCAATATATATTTCCTCTGAAGTCAGCTTGTGCAGTCCACAAGTGCAAGCCCCGTAGTCATTATGGGGATAACAAGGATGACTTTGAAGATGACACTACAAATTCAGAGAACCGCTTTTCCTATGATTCCTTTCGGACGGATTCAAGCATATCTTGTCAGGTTTCCAAAAAAGGGGAAGACACAGGAATCTCTTCCGACAAGCATGCTACTTCAAGAGAAGTTTCTCAAAGAGAAGAAGCCCCTCCTGGATGGCCCTTATTGAAAAGTGACATTACAGTGGACAAAATTCCTTGTCCTAGATCTGCAGCCAGAGAAATGTCTATGGTTGAATGGGCATTGAAATTACCAGATAGACTTTCTCTGATTCCAGGAGACCTTTCAGGGAAAACAAATATTAGTCAGGCAGAGTGTAACAACAAGAGTGAAACTGAGGCTTTGAATCAGATAATTCTAAAACAGAAAAACTTTGTAAGGAGTGGTCCTACCTCCACCCAAGACATTGATCCTTGAGATGAAGAAAAATCCTTGATCCAGAGGTTACAGCATGACTGTAAAAATAAAACTTGTAGGGAGTTTACATATCAAGAATTAAATCTGCAAACTCTGGGTTTGCAACAGAGAACCTCATTGGAAAGGGAGGCTGCAACAAAGTGTTCAAGGGGGTTCTTCCTGATGGGAAATTTGCGGCAGTTAAATCATTAAAATATTCTAGAGAATTAGAGCAAGAACTTCTTTTGGAAGTTGAAATTACTACTACCTTGCAACACAAGCACATTGTTTCTCTAATTGGTTACTTTGTTAAAGAGAACGCATACGTTTTGGTCTACAACTTGTTACCGAGAAGTGTACTTGTAATGAGGAATTATAATGATAGTGTGGATATTATACGAGATATGATGTTACCCCATTGGCGAGTACAATTTCTAGCTTGTAATATTTTGTGGGCTTCCGCAACGAGCATAATTGGTGACCAGGTTTTTGTGTCAACCGACTGTGCGACTCAATTGGCGGTGATGCTCTCTTGTAAGGCCGACGAGGTTCGATCCATTGTTGTAGCCAATTGTGCACACGCTACACGATTCAGAAGAATGTGGTTCGTTAGCAGCACGTTTCTGTCGAGGTTGCTCAAGCTTTAGTCCCAGTTCCAGTTGTACGTGACTATCGATACCTGTTCTGCTGCAAACCCTCGTGCTACACAATCATACCAGCGTATACATGTTCCGTTGCAAACCCTCGTGCTACACAATCATACCAGCGTTCAAATCATCCTGTTCTCGGGAATTAGTCGGTGTCGCACCATTGAATCGTGACACAGGTATTTTGGGTGACTTAATGTACGAGGAAGGATGCATGTCGAAGAATGACGGTACGTGATAGCCTGATACGGTGTGACGGGTTATAGATATAACCATTAATTAAAACATATAATCACAATTAATTAACTTTATTAATCTGATTATATTAATTATATATATATAATAATATTCCTATTATTATTTAAAAAATAAATAAATAAATAAAATATTGGGTCTACAAGGAAGAAGAACAAAATGTTAAGCAATATAGCTTTGAGGACAAAGCTTCTGAAGGAAGGGGCAATGTTATGAATATAATTCATAACAAATAAATAAATATAAATAATAAAGGATCAAATGATGATTATCTTAAATAGTCATTAGCTAAGTGAAAAGGTATGTCTAAAAGACATGCTCAATCATGAAAGGACACCTGCTTAGGTATATAAGCAGGGCCTCATTGTAACATTTCTCATCATTTGTACATTTTATCATATTAATAAAAATATTACTTACAAATACATTTGTGTACTTCACATTTAAGTCAACAAGCTATAAGTTTTGTTGCTTTAGTGCTTGCTAACACGCATGTTAATACCCTCATTAAACACCAGATTCATGCACAATGCACCCATGACCAGCTTCAAAGGCCAGAAGTTGCAAACAAAGAGAATGTCGGATGGAGTTCCCTCACTCACTACTTGCCTGCATTTAAAGTGATTTGACAATACTCCCTGTGGTTGACCCTGTAACGGTATAACCGCCACGCGTGGGTGGCGTTCGGATAGGTGATGACATGGGCTTGGATCCCCAGAGGCACCTTCCTCTTCACCATTGTTTTCCTTCGCATGCCAATCATGTTTACTGACGCCAATTAATACGGTAAATGCACCCCCATCGAGGAATGTCCAGCAATTGTTACAATATTAAGTCATATCACCAAGGCAAAGTGCACTACTGCAACACACCCATCATCTTACCACATCAACATCAAATGAGAAGAAGACAATAGAAATGATAACCCATCCAATCATCAAGTATGTCCCCACCACACATCCAACATAAGAGGTCCATATATAACATCCCTCCTAGTGACAAAAATAATACCACATCACCATGCAAAAGTCACTAGGAACTAAAACATTGTGATGAAACATTTATCTCCTAACACCAAGGAAAAGAGAGACTCCCCCAAACCAAAGACCTCCAAGAAATGATCCAATACAATCAAGAGAAGGGTTTCCATGAAGATGAATCCCCCAAGTTGGTCACATGTTCAAGGTACTAATAGCAAAACTCCATCAATGTGAAACCTCATATAATATGAGATGTAACAAGTACTAAGACAAGTTCGTTGGTAAAGGATTCTCAGAGAACGACGGAATTAACCCAATGCGAATGTTCCCCAGTTGCTAGAGAATTCCCTCAAACAATGGGAGTTGACATTGTTGAGGCATTTGTTTCAATTTTTGGAGGTTTTAGGTCCATGGACGAGACCCATGTTTGTAGGTTAATGCAAACCCCTTATGGCTTAATTGAATACACAATGAGCTCTGAATTTTATGATAGGTGAATTGTTAACCATGTTGGGATATTCCGAGATTTGTGGAAATTTGTATATTTGGTTTCATTGCAAGGAATTTGATTAACTCATGATGTGGTGGAAGAACAAATTGGCCCATGAAGTTGACATGAAGAACAATGGAGTTCAGCAAGTTGATGATGAATTCTTCCAAAAAAAAACAAGTACCTGTTGATGAGGAAAAATGTTCCGCCAACTATTAGGGGGTCTCCCTGGTGTGAAGTCCCAATTAGACCTCACACATTTTGGGATAGGAGCCCCATCTGGTATGTGAGCCTGGCTGCCACCATGAACGTGTTGCTCCTGGCTATCAAATGTGGAGATGTTAGAGTGAGGATAAGAATGAAATGCGAAGAGAATGGAGATGAGATCCGCTCATGATTGATAACCTACAAAATCGAACACAAGAACATAACAACAAAACAATAAGAAGAAGCATGCCTCAAGAAGGGTTAGTGAGCTAAAACCATCTCAGACATACATAAACAGGAAAGTGTCAAAAGTTATTTGCAAATCAGTTCACAATAAGTTACCGGCATAGCGTGAAGTAAGAAAGAAATGATTCAAAGTAAACATATAAGCCATAAGCCACGAATTAGTTTATTAACATATCACCCACATGAAGACACACATACAAACACAATGGATATTTCTAGACAACCACTACAACCACTATGAAGATGCACGGGAATCAATGCCAAAAGTGAAGAACTTACCATTATTCATGTTGCAAGTTCAAGTACATAATCAACAAGCCCATCAAAAAAGCCTAGTAGTGGAACATGGGCTACTCATACCATCTTCCAAAGAAAAACCCTAGCCTCGCCACAACTCACCCTACTAGTTGCCAAGAGTTGAGTGTCTCTAGCTCCTTAAGCACAAAACAACTATCTAAACCTAGCCTAGCTCAAGTGCTAAAGTCCCCTTCCAGATGAGACACGAGGGTATATTTTTAGAAGTGAGATGATTGTTCACCTACCATGACCTATCGCCTACCCTCATGACTCTTGAACTTCCTCATGACTTTCTAATGTCTAATGACTATTACATCAAATCAATCTCATCATAGTCATTGAAATGTGGCATTATGATAAGAAATATTCACATTATGATAAAAGAGAAGTTATGATGAGAATAAAGATGGTTCTTGGAAACCCTAGAGTACTTGGTGCAAATGTTGTTGCAAAGTCATGGACACTTGCATGAGTTGATGATCAGGGTTGCGATGTTTATCGGTTGCATTGAATATCTATTTGCTTGCTACCTCCTTAGATGGTTAAATATTCCCCTTCAAGTTTTCCTTGGATCATTTATTCATGCCATGTGCCACCCTTTTTGTGAGGGTGCTACCTTGAGGTCCATGAAACAAGGGTCCATTTGTGTCCATTTTAGCTCTTGACCAAATAGAAAATGCATCAAACGTGAGAATCACATTATCATTTGAGCTTCTAAAGATTGAGTGTTCCTTTTCTAGCTAACTTTTTGACTTTGGAGAATGTGCTAGCTATGTTGTGTTTTCTTTTCTAGCTTAGGCATTCCTCAAATCAGCTTTGATTATCTTCCTTTGACCCTCTTTATGTTGGGTGTTCCACATTCAATGTCATTTGGTCTGTTCAACTATCTCGATAATCCTCAACATGTGTACCCCTTTATCTAGGTCTCAGGAATATGTGTATTGTCATTCTAGTAGTTATGGAAAGATTTTGGGTCAACATACCAATTCGCATAGAGGGCACTCCTTTATAGAAGGCCACCAAACCTTTGTATCCTTCGGTCTTCATACGTACAAATTCATTGCACAGGTTACATTACCCCATCATGTATGAGACTCGAAGTCCTTCACTTGATCCTCTCCTTCTACCTGCAATCAAATTACATTAGTCAAATGCATTTGTTGTCAAAGAATAAGACTAGAAAAAAAAAACAAATTCACTGAAAGCAAGATCACAACATTGTCAGAGTATGTGTGCTCTGTGCAGGATCATTTTGAACTTCCCCGACCATGATTTGGAAGAGGTTGACAACTAATACTCATTGTCCTCCTTTTCCACAAATTGGATTTTCACCAACTCTAACATGGTATGCTCAAGTTGATCATTACTCATTAAACTATTAGCTATCGTTGCTTTTGACCTAGCGCTTGTCAAATGGGACATGGTCCCCATCATTCTTGTTCTTTAGTGTATGGCTACCAAATATGCGCTTTCCAAGAGGTGATAGGGTTAGGAAGGGGTGAAGCTTCTTTGCAAGAGACAAATTCAATAAATATAGCCAGTTGCAATTTTCAATCACAATGCCACTGAGGATTGTGGCTTCGATCTGCGACCTAGAGGAATGGACAATATGTTTGGTCATGTGTTTATTTTATAAATCATATCACAATATTTATTCCTATCACACGTTGCATATACAATGAGCAATGTTATGGATTGGGAATGTGAACTGCGACTTCGACCAATTCGCATTTCAAAACTTCATCGCAAATCGCACCTCCAGACCGTAGTTTCAATATGTTTTGTGATCTATGGTGTTAATATGCAAACATCAATATCCTTAATGCATATTGGAAGGTGTGACCTCTTCACCATTTAGTATAAGTCGCACCTTTTGGATTTTGGTTTCGTTGTTCCAAGCCAATTGAGCGGCTAAATAGATTTGCAAGCTCAACAAGTAAAGTTTCTTCTTTATCTCAGCCAATAGCTTTCACAGAATTGGCATGATAAGCATATTCTTTGGCACTTAAATCAACATTAGCTATTGCATGTTGTATCCATGATATCATCTTCGAGTGCATTTCCAGCAATGAAGTTCTCCTTGGCAATGAATCTTGCACATCAGCAACAGCAAACCATGTCCCTCATTCCCTTTACATCTAGTTCTACCAAATTTGTGTATGTATTTCTTAAGATCAAGTGGCAACCATGTTGATAAAAGCATGAGCTATTTTAAAGAAATTTGAGATAATTAATGAATTTGCTGAGGAATTGTAGCTAAAAACAATAGAGATTGCCTCTGTCTAGGTATAGTATCAATAATCTTCTCAGTATCCTTCAAAGTCGCAGATCTAGAGAGTGGTCAGCTTCATCAAGAATGAGCACTCAATACCAGAATGGTCTCTCAACAATTTGCCTGGCAAGTTCATGGGTTGGACAAACAGCCAACATAATAATGTGAGATCTCCTTTGATTTTTGGCAAGAGGAGGTGTTTTTACTACTACCTCAATTGCTGGAGGATGCAACACACAGCATAATGCTAGTATCTTGCCTATTCTAGTTTTCGCCTTCACTAACACATCCTTTTCTTCAAGAATAACTAGAAGAGTGGCTTCCTGTACAACAGTCATTTGCACATATCACACTTTTAAAGGAGCCTGAAATGTAAGCAATGAGATATTACACGGGTCGAATCAGTAAGGCTGAGTGATGGCATGTGGGGGGTAATTGTGCGACGTCTTTATCACGTGCGATGGAGGCAATGGAGGTCGCAAGTCGCATTTCTAGAGCGCAATGACCTATCACTTGCAAACTAGAAATGTGACTTGCGATTAAGGGGTGTCAACGTAAGTCAATCCATTCAAAAAACAAAATAAATATGATGTGAAACAATTGATAAAGACGTGCAAAATCCAAATTAGTTCCCAACATACGAGCCAATGAAATCCACTTTCAAGCTATCCATGGAGAATTTGCCTACCCGACCACGTAACCCTCCTAGTAAACCAAGATAATCATTGCAGGGCTTAGACTGACTAGAGCTTGTGACCGTGTGGCCTAATAATAAATAGATAATCATTGAAACAAAACCACCACCTACTAGCATACGGGATATGACCATAATTGCACATGCAATAGTTTAGAATCTTCCTATTACAGTGTCCACTAGGTTGGAAAACCATGAAGACTTTTGTGATTCCTTGGTGACTTGGCATGATGTGATCACTTTTAAAGGAGCCTGAAGTGTAAGCAATGAGATATTACACGAGTCGAATCAGTGAAGGTTGAGTGATGGCACGTGGGGGGTAATTGTGCGGCGTCTTTATCGTGTGTGATGGAGGCAAGGGAGGTCGCGAGTCGCATTTCTAGAGCGCAGTGACCTATCACTTGCAAACTAGAAATGTGACTTGCGATTAAGGGGTGTCAACGAAAGTCGGTCCATTCAAAAAACAAAATAAATATGATGTAAAACAGTTGGTAAAGACGTGCAGAATAAAAAGTAGTTCCCAACATACAAGCCAATGAAATCCACTTCCAAGCTATCCACAGAGAATTTGCCTACCCAACCACATAACCCTCCTAGTAAACCAAGATAATTATTACAGGGCTTAGACTGACTATAGCTTAAGACCGTGTGGCCTAATAATAAATAGACAATCATTGAAACAAAACCACCACCTACTAGCATACGGGATATTACCATAATTTCACATGCAATAGTTTGGAATCTTCCTATTACAGTGTCCGTTGGGTTGGAAAACCATGAAGACTTTTGTGATTCCTTGGTGACTTGGCATGATGTGATCACTTCTGAAAGGAGTGAGCGCGAATATCTTGAAACACTGTAGGCTAAAGCAAGGAGCATGAGTATCATCCCCATCGCTAATTCATCTGCAAATTGTTTGTTACACTCAACATATGCCCTCTTTTGTTTTACAAATGCACTCTCTTTAAACAATGCTTTAGAATGGATAAACCGTGATTTGTTCCTAGCTAACATATTCGACTCTGAATTAATATGAAGTGTTCCTCTGTGAGTGATTTTAATGCGTTGCTTTATTCTTGTTCCCTCATAGACTTATCAAATATCTTAAGAACATTTTGCCGAAATGGTCGATCAGAAACGCCTGTCCTATCTGAGAACACAGATAACATAGTTGATTCAAGTAAATTGCCCAAAAAATTCCTTAGTTGTCTATCGGAGTGTTCCTCGCACTGTGGATGTCCATGTAACACATGCTTCTAACAATCCTTTAGAATCCTTGATGTTTCTTTATTCCCATATATTTCCCCTCTAACATTAGACACATTCTTCTCTCCAGAACCCTTTGTCGTAGTTGTAGTCTTTTCAATCAAAACAGAAAAGGAATTACCCATAAAAAAATTTGGGCATTATGCAACCTACACTTCCACATAGCCAAGTTACTTCTTTCAATTCCCCCAGAACCAGCACCACAACTATGGACATTTACTTCGGACTTCACATGATCGATATTACTCTATTGCACATTACCGGCAAGAGTCACTCGTGAGGTTGCACACTCACTACCTACAACTTTATGGTTATCTTCAAAGGCTTGGCCCTTGCAATTTTTGGTTCCCTCTATAAACTCGCAATCAACCTAAGATTCAACCTTCATGAAGCTCGGTTGCATCGAAAAGTCTCGTTGTAAACTCGGCAATCCATTTTCATCTCCAACCTTTCATTCATACTTACATGCAGTATCGAGACTACCTACTTTTCCTTACATTTGGTCCCCTATCATCCAACTGCAGTTGACATTGTTTATTACTTCGTTTTCTCCCCTTGTGTTGTTTTACATTCTATGTCCATGTTGTGACCAATGACATATGTTGCAAAACCATTCTATCAGCCAACTGCCCAAATGGGCTTGCATTCCACTTTCCTTCAAAATCACATGATATCTTCTCATTATCACAGATTACTTGCTTCACTAGCCACATTATTTTGAAGGTGCTTCTAAATGATGCTTCAAATTCATTTGCAAATTGTTTGCTTTCAGTATCTCAGATCTGGGACAACGATTTCTTTACCGCCAGTCCCTCAAGCCTTGGTAGTTCATCTGCCAAAATGAACTGCCCCTTTTGATTACTACTTTCCAAAACCTTTGTCATCTATTGCATGGCAGTCCTAAACAGTGCTTTAGGTAACAGCTTTAATACTCTCATTGCGGCCTTGGAGGATTGATATGCAATCCAGCAGGGGAATTAGTGCAGTCCTTACCCTTTTCTAATTTTATATATATGGCAGCTAAGCCCAAAAATCTCACTAAGGCTTGAATGTCCAAACCAAAGAACCACCACAGTCGAGCTCTTTTAATAATAATCAAAAGGGAAGGGTGGCTTACCTTTTCTAAAACCATCGGGCTCAAGCCGTGTTAATAGCTATCAAGACCAAGCGTTCTTATATATTATATATCGGCGCAACCCACTCTATAGCTCCCAACGCTTGCACTTTCATCTTGATCTATGCAATACGACCACACCACAAGACCTAGGCTCCAACTCTTTTATTTTGTCAGATTTACACATGATTTTGGGCCTTTACGTTGATGTGCAATCCTTTTGTCCATCGGCACACGTCCTCCCAAGCTTGCGTCATCTTGTCCTATCCCTAAAATGCACACCAAGGAATCCTCCGGGAGAGAGACTCTAGGGAACAAGAATTATTCCGTTGAGTGTTGTTCCTGGATTCTGTAGTTGTCGTCCTCAGGCCTTTTTAAAAGGGTGCAACCCATTTACCTTCGGCAGGAATCAACATTTCCTACACGAGCCCCTCATCAATTATGCGCCAATAAGGAACCTCTATGTCACCCTGGCACTTTACACCCTAGCTAGCCTCCATGTCGGCTCGGGTCCTCATCACCCCAGTTGTTCCCTTTGTGTGCTCCTCCTTCAATCAACCGGGGAAAGGACTCTCGGGACACGTCACCCTGGCACCGTCTCCTAGCGGATTCTTGTTGACAGAAAATCGATTCTGTCTCTCGGCCTCTGTCAACAAACAGACTCCTATCGGAACTTTTAAAAAAACTAAGTGTTTCATGGTCACTTGTGTATTTTGTTCTCACTTATTAAAGCCTCCAACACAACATTATACAAATGCACTTCTATCTCTGGTTAAGAGAATTTGAATCGAAACCTGAATGTAACACAGACCCCTGCACTCTGTTAGTGTGTGTGTGTGTGTGTGTGTGTGTGCATGCGATCAATGAAATAAAATTAAAAGATTGCAAAAAGACATGTTACGATATTTTATCAAAAAATCCACTATCGCCACTCCACATTCTGATTTTTTTTATTAAATCAATCAATAAATAAATACATCACTACAAGTCGCTCCAGAGCCATGGAAATAGGATCGAATGGACCAATTTTGGCATTTTTAAACTAATTACAACAATTGACTAATTTTAATGAATTACATGGCAATCAAAACTAACTCTATCCTAACAAACCACACATTGAGGAACCAACTCCTCTGGTAAATAATTTTGACCTCTCGGTCAATTGAATTTTATGGATGCCCCTGCATCAGTGATCTTCCTTCTTTCCTTAGCACCACTATGTAAAATAAAAAGTGTGCCAACCTTTGAACCATCTCTTATATGGATCATTCATACAAGAAGTGGCCCAGATAGCTACTAGATTTTATCTGTCATAGATGACCTGTTTGCTATACACATACTACAAGAAAGCTTTGTGCACAATTGAGTGGTCAACAATTCCTTTCTCAAGAAAGGGCTTGTAATGCTAATGTCATGTGCTCCAAACTGCAAACCTTTTGTTAGATGTTCACCGAACAACACATCCATTAATCTGCCCTTGCCCTATAGTGAAATGATACCTTTGAATGTCTGAAATTCTAAGTTCTTGCTTTTGAGTTCCATTTACCAGTTTGAAAAAGAAGTTCTACAACTGATCCAACTGGATGTCGAAGAAAAGCAACAACATGCCCATGAAGAGAAGAAACAATTTCTTGCAATTGTTCCTTGTTTGCATGCTCTAACAATCTTTCTTCAATTTTATATTCCTTTGCCCATGTTCATAGTTGTACCTTCAATTCATGCAACCCCACAACTCTTGACAGCTCTACTTCCAGCAATGACATCTTGCTCTAGACTTCTCACATGCTTCTCTGTCTTTCTACTTTCTTTGTTCATTGAGATGAACTTGCAACAGTGATCACAGCTTCAGATTGCTAGGACCTTGAGACATATAACTTAATGGAGTCATGACCTCTACTTCCAACAATGACAACTAAATGGCACTTCTCATATGCTTCTCTCGCTTTCTGCTTTCTTTGTTCATCAAGATGAACTTGCAACAGTGATCATAGCTTCTGATTGCAAGGACCTTGAGACATATGACTTAAGGGAGTCATGCCCTCATTATCCTTGGCATTGATATCTACCTGATTCTGGAGTAAGGCCTCAATTGTTGAGTAGTCTTCTCCTCGGAGGGAAATCCAGACTGCCAAATGCAATGGGGTCATCCCATTCTAAAAAAAACCGCTTCCCATTACGAATTGCTTCTGGTGGCGATAAGCCTTCTGAGTTGGCTACAGTTTGATCCAAACTTTGGGCATACAAAAGTGTAGAAATTATATAACTTATGTGTTATATGTCCAAGATTCTCCTGATCTCATACTATTTTAACTTCATGCAAAATACAGAATCTATTCCACCATTGATCATTTGCGGAAATTAAATCAAGATTGCAATGCACACATGAAACAATAAAAATTAACACAGTTGTTTAATAGGAAAGCCTAAAGTTGAAAACCCCAAATATCCGTATATAATATATGTCATAGAGATCATATAACAATCCTCATACAAAGCTAATCATATCAAGCTCTCAGTACAATACAATCGCTACACACTAACCAGGCCCGATCTTGCAAATCCATGCACCAATCTTTGCCACCTGCTAGCCTCCCTCTACTGCGCAATCCCAGCTGAAGAATGGCTCTGAATGAACTCGAATCCACCAAGCTTGCACTACGCAATCCTCATTGGCATCTCCACTGAGTGTTGGATGCAATCAATGCATCACTATAGTCACAATTGATAGTCACACTTGCTCTTTCACCTATCTCTCCACTGGTCTCCACTGAAACTGCCATGCACTGTAGTTAACTGATGTATTCTTCAGTTGATTAATGAGTTATTATTTAGAAAATTAATTAACTAATTAATTCACACCACTCTCACTAGTGTATCAATCAGTTAGACTAGATACAACTAGCTCAACTGAGTCTAATTGAGTTAAACTAAATACAACTCCACCAACTACTTCTATAGCTCCACCAAACTCTGTCACATGAGTTCTAACTGAAGTCTCCATGCATTAGCTCCAGTAAACCCTCAGGAATAGCGTAATTCCTTCTTTCAGCTGTTGTGCCACATCTGTGCACTTAACTGAAGTGCTCCAACAGAATAAGATAATGTTTAGAGTCCAAATATCATTAAGAGCTAATAATATTCGACATATCTATTTTTAGACTAGCAATCTAAAAATAGATTCCGCCCAATATGTCTAAAAATAGAAGTCCATCTATTTTTCCAACTTGACCAACCATCCACAAATAGCTTCCTGCAACTCATAGAATATGATCGACATGTCTAAAAATAGACTTTGCGCAAAAAATAGCTTGCAAGCCCACTTAGTGAAGGCGACTCTTTTCACTAAGCTCATCATCTTGTTGAATCTCAACAAAAAGATATGCATAATAGTTTTGACAATTTCTTAAAAAAACTGATTTCTTTAATCTACTTAAACACAAACAGAGAGGCAGTGCCGAAACATTCATTGCAAAATAAATGAATGCAAAATGTCATAAACCCAAATGTCAAGGATGAAGCGAGACAGGAAAGCATTGGCAGTGTGCCTCATAGACATACTAGCACTTGTAGCCTCAATGACAAGAGTTTTGACCATTACAAACCACAAGGATATTCATTAAGACTTTGAATAACACAGGGGAACCCGAAATTTAGATATATAGGCTAACAGTTTTGGTTGTTGTTGTAGCGACTAGAACAGTATCGTTGCAGATTTTGAAGATATTTCACAATATAGAATGTAGTGGTCCCTATTTATGTTCCTTTAGATTTACAAATTGCCAACATTTTATCAAAGCCCCTAGCAAAGATATGTTCAAGATTCTAAGTGAGTATATTGGTTTGGTGGAGCACATTTCTCACAAAGAGGGAGTGCTAGTTTACTGTGTTTCTCCAAGTATGTTCTCCATTCTCCTTCACCAAGTCGAGTTGTTGATTACTTCATTTTTGCAGCAGAAGGCACACTAGTGAGAGAGATACTCAAGTATGGTGATTTGTTAATGAAGATGCCATTCATGCTGGAGTTACACACGAAGTGGGGCAAACTAATAAAGGAGAGATTCTTATGCAGTGAAGGCACACTTACTTAAGGAGATGAATTCCAACTATTGTTTGCATGTATGGGTCGCACCTCATGAGATAGATTCTCATGCATGCGTGCTTGTTTATGAAAAAATGCATTCCAGCTATTGTTAACATATGCGGGATGCACCTCATAAGAGAGATTCTCATGCAAGCATGCCCACTTATGACAACCTGCATTCAGCTATTGTTAGCACATGTGGGGCATGTCTCATGAGAGAGATTCACATATAGGTATGTATACTTGTGAAGAGGTGTGAGGTGTATTTACTATTTACTATTTACTATTTACTATGGAAGTTACATCTTGCATGTGTCACACTATTCTAGGAGAGATTCCCTCAAGTATGTAGCATACTATTCTGGGAGAGAATCCCACCATTACTATGGGAGTTCAACTCATGCATGGCACAATTACTCTAGGAGTATAGTTCATGCATAGCATAATTATTTTGGGAGTTGCACTTGAGGCACAACACACGCATTCCACGCATGTGAGGCAAAAGCATGGCCACATAGACTGCACTACCCTTGAGGCTATTCATAGCCACCACCCTTTTTTAACCTCCTCTCCTATCATATAAAGGGGAAGAAGGGCACATTTAATATAGTTAATGAGCTTTGCAATGAGAGTGTGTAAGCTTTTATGTGGACAGCCTGTGTGTTATATCAGCTGTCGTTTTAATTCCTTTTCAAAGTGATTGAGAGAGACGAAGTTGTTGTTATAGATTGATAGCATGTTATTTTTGCGTATCAAGAATTGCTTTTCAAAGATTCAACTTTCATTTAGCTGTTGGTTTCATCCAATTACATGATATGTTGTGTCTACACCCATGAATAGTCAATCCTTTAGTTCTGTACTTGCAGTTATGAATGTTTTGATGGGTGTTTTAGCTATCTTTCAGTTCTGCTGTAGTATAGTCTCCTAAAAAAGTGCAGACCTGTTTATCACATGCTAAAAATTAACATTGGGCAGACTGAATCTAGCAAAAGGATAACAGCAAGCCCGGGATTGAAGTCTATTAAAGGAATGGGCAAGAGATACCTTGGATATAATAACATGGACGAAAAGCCATCCACAGCAATGCCAAGGCTACTGAAGAACCCTGTAACAGTTGTTTGCTTTAACATCCGGTCAAAACAGGCTTATAAGCACTATAATTTAAAATGACCTCTCAATGTCATTCTAGAATTTCTTTCCCAAGAGCGTTCTCCATTGGAAAATATTGTGTGCTGTGCTACCATTCAAGTTACTCTGAAAGTGTTTACACCATGTTTGTGGGTGTTTCATGAGACTGGGGGGACATGATGTATGATCAGCTCCTGGAAGGTCTATGACGGATTTGCCTATGAGAGATGATCCATGATGGATTTGTACATTAGAGATGGCTTACTCAATGCTTGCTTGACCTCGACTGGGTGATTGCTTGGTATTCTTCCATAGGGCATTGTAGTTCTCTTGACAGCTTGAGTGACATCCTTCATGATAGCCACATGGAGATGCTTGCTTGCTTGGAGAATGTATTCCTTAGGAGGTGGAGCATTGTACATCTTAGAGGAGGGAGTTAAGCTCTAGACAACATACAGTAGCTTGGATACCTATAAGAAGGCTTGAAGTTGGCTCAAGGATGCTTTGGTTGTGACAATGTTCATGCAAGGGAGTGAACCAATGTTCAACCAAGTTTCCGTGACAGGGAGACACAAAGGGGAGATGGGGACGTGTGGGAGCACCCCCAAATTTTAGGGAAATTCAAGGGAGAATGGGGGACGTCGAGGTATATATATATATGTGTGTGTGTGTGTGTGTGTTTCAAATTCAATAATGAAATACAATGATTCATACATCATAAATGACTCAATGATATAGAAGTATACATTGATTTAAATTCATCATTCATTATTTTAGAATCTGATTAGTAGATATTAATGTTCGAAGACTGGAATAGTAAATTGAAATTACTCAAAACTCAATAATAGTCAAAAGTGATGAGTCAAAGACTTAGTCTAACGTCATTAGTATCTAGAGTCAAGACTCAAAAGTTAAAACTAAAAATGAACAATGGACAATGAACCAATGTTATTAGAATTGGACCATTGATCTAACTAGTCGACCCTAAAACTGAAATGGAAAAAATAGTTGGACCAAAAAACTAGTCAATCCCAAAACTTGGAATTGACCAAGAACAAAGACCAAAAAACCGATCGACCAAAAAATACATAAATATTCAAACTTTGAAAAAAAAAAAGTAAATATTCATGTGCATCCATATGAATCCAAGCCATTATATACACAAATATGCAAATTTTCTCATATATAGAGCAAGTATGCATACAACCAAAATAGCACCAAATTCAATCCATATTTGAACCAAGAACACATCAAAAAAAAGGCTCTAGATGGTCTCTATAGTCCAAAAAACAAATCATGCTACAAGAAATACCTACATATCATCAAAATCGTTGTGTATATTGGGATACGCATTATCAACATCACACTCTAAGCATTAAACTAATATAGAAAAAGCTTAACAAGACAAGTTGAGATTTTGTCTGAGAGATAGTTACAATTTTACAAGGGTCATGATAGAGGAGTTCAATAATCAATGCCACCAACATTGAGGTACATGGAGGGCTTCATCCTCTTGATTAAATGCTACTTCCAAACACACATACATGATAAAATCCAATGGAAATGTTGCAATCCCCCAAATCCTGAAATCTTGAAAACTATTGTTTGGTGTACTTTGAATAGGATCTAAAATTCTACATTCTATAGATGAAATTTAATGAGGCCACACCCACTCTCAATAATCTTGAGTCAATTAATGGTAATGTTTAAAATTCAAATATCTTTAAGAATTTGGCATTACCATGAATTATATAGCATTAGTAGGGCCCTAGGGTTGAATATTAAGCTTCTCTACTTATAAATTATTGTTTTCAAGCAAAATTCAGGGGGGAGAAGCCCAATCCTTTTTGAGGGGGAACAATCACAAGCACCCCTTGTGGGGAAACACATCCCCCACATTGGGGAAATGTTCCCCCTTGCATCTCCTTGAGTTTCCCCAAAAGGAGGACATGGGGAAACATTTCCCCAAGCGTCCCCCATTCTTTGAGGTGCATTGTAAACATGGGGAACGCGCTTCCCACCCTAAGGATGTGTCCCAGTGGAACACTGGAGTGAACCCAATGGATTACATGGCTTAGGAGGACTGATGGAGCTTCTGGAGGCTCGTAAGGCTAGCAATGCATTAAGAAATCTAGGGTAGAGAAATAGTTAGGATTTCTTAATTGATTTCTCATTAAAATTGACAATTTATTGCATTGTTAAGTTAATTATCAAGACAAATGCCAACAAGAAGATAACAATGCACACGAGAACACCAAAGAGAGGCTCCAAGCCAGCGCAAAACCCCACACGGGGAAAACCCAGAAGCTCTTCCTTATAGAATCAATTCAATGAAAACTTCCAAGACCTTGACGCAAGACCAACCACCTAAAAGATAAGCCAACCAAGCCCAATGAAATCTCTACAAAGTCAGATCTGAGGAAACCCTAGACTTCTCCAAGGAACTCCCACATGTCAGCTGTAGAAATGTCAAACATGGAAAAATTTGCCCATCCTGTTATGCGCTACCCTTCTAGCTACTTCGCTCTTCTTTTTTTTGATCTCCATCAGATCAAAAAAACGTGTTGCTTGTGTGTCTTCTAATGAGGTCAAACTCTTCTTTTTATAGGCTTCTTTGAGGGAGCATTAGGCCTCTTCTAGGCCAACATGAAGGGGTTGGCTAACTTATTTTTTGGTCGCTTCTAGGCTTAACTTTGTAGATGAAATACATTTATTTCTTTTGATACTTGTGCCACACAAGGGCTATTACATCATGACTTGACTCTTTGACTTTGCACAAGACGCTAGAGCACACAGTGGGCGTTTGACCAAGGACAATAAACCAATGGGAAAGAAACCCATTATTAATAAATAATTTTTCTTTTACAAAATAGATAGTTTTCTTTTCTTTTTCTTTTTCCAAGTACAAAATACAATAATGAAGACCGACACTAGTTACATTTTTCAACACTCCCTCTTAACTAGGGAGGTATTCATAATTAACCACAGGTACAAGAACAGTGCTTCCATTGAAGAGTTCTCATAAGAAGAGTTAGATTGGTAAGCCATCTCATAATCTATCTTTTCAGCTTATATCAGTGCATCTCATTATATCGACCAGCATTGTCATATAGCAAGGCCTTGACCAACAGCGCTAATTCTCCACTAGATTAGAGCACAATGTTAGGGATACAATGACTTATAGACACCATCATCATTGTCTCTTAAGGCACATACCCCATCCAGATGTTCACAAGGTATGTCCTTTTAGAACCATTCTTGTCTTGGATTTACACATCCTGAAGGAATTTCCTCTTCGACTAATCTTACATATTGGATGCCCTACCTCATCCTCAAAGAGTATCGAAATTCAAATGTTTACCCAATCCTCGATTCTTTCTTCATAATGTGAATACAAGAATGATGAATCTATCTCTCCCTCTCAACCAGGGAGGAACTACTCATTCCTTTACACATGAAAGGAATGTATCCAAGCTCCCACTCAACTAAGGACTTGCTTCCAATATCAGTTGTATATTCTTCCGTGGGGATGATAGTACTATCAGTTGCTTGTAGGCCTCCTTCAATTTCTATGCATATCATGGAGCCATCTTCTTTCACAACTTCTCGTAGGGACTAGTTATCACTTGCCATATCATCAATCTTCATCAACTACATATTCACAAACCAACATTATAGAGCTTTAATCTCGCTCCCTCTGAACATCGGGATAGTTATCTTCCAAGACATGACCAATCAGCTATCTGCAACCTGCTACTTTTCTTGTCAGCGTGGTTTACAATGTCATCTAATCCTTTGGAACAAATTCCAAAGTCAGCTACTCATTTCATGCATCATCTTAGGTAGCAGAAACATATTGAATATTTAAATTTTGAGTCTCGGATAGCTTCTTCACAACATGTCATTACTAGTCTTCATTAACATCCTTCACCGTGGTCTTCCTTCAAACATCTAAACAATCGAGGTCATCTTCATATCAGGCTCATTGTGTCAAAGCTTATGCAACTCCCTCTCAATTCAGCAGTTTTTCATACTTTACAAGACCATATCAGTCGTTGATCACTGTCCTCATGTCTTCATCCAAAAGAGCCCAAAAAGGTCCATGGCACATCATGCTTATGCAACCAGACATATTCTTACAACCTTCTCTTCCTGCATACAGGAAACATAAGTTAACTGAATCAAAAGAAGAATCCCAAAAGATGCATAAATTTTATTTCAATCAACCATCTACTCTTCTTCAAAATGCTCCCCATCTTGATGATGAGGCTTCATCATGTTGCAGTTGTACAGGCAAACTTCTAGGAAACTTGCTCTATATCTGTGAGAGTAGAAAATGTCTGCAATATCATCATGGTCCTTTTTCAACCAGGTAAAGAAATCTTCTCATGAAGTCATTCAATGGAGGATCTTTGAGTGGCTCTCTTTTTTTTTACTATCGTGTGCTAGATCACTGTTATCAATCCATCGGGATTTGGATTATCCAAGACGTTTTCATCATTAGGCAACCATACATAAGACTTTATATCAAAGTGCCCAAGGATCCAACTTGATTACCAAGTTTACCATTTACAGGGTCCTTTATAGTTCCCTCCTCTCATCGTGCTTACCAAAAACATAAGATCTTCTTTACTTATATTGCTTCTTTCTTTTCTTCATGATGTACCTGCAACACTTATTGACAAACACAACCAAGAAAATATATGAGAGCATTATGTCCATTAGTCATTTTGGGGTTTCCATGGACAGGGTTTTCAAGTACAAACCCTAGATCATGAGGCGAGATGTCATATTCACCTAACCATCCTCCTCAATCATTACTAGGCTTTATGATATATGCCCTAGAAATCTAGATATAGGGTTTATATGAGGGAACAAGCAACTCAGGATTAGGGTTTTCACATTACTAGGGTTTCTCATGAACCATCTAGTGATTATAATCAAATTTCAATAATGAAAACAGTATACCCTAGAGGCTAGAACCACATAAGTAATTAACCCTAAACCATCTTCTGATAGACCTTCAACAAATAATATGCTATACGTACCTCATGATTGCTTACCTTTGTACTTCATGATTATAGAGGTCGCCACAATGCCTATTGTTGGATGCCATGCTCTCTTAAATATTCTTCAAGAGTGAAGGCTTCAAATTTGTTCATAAAGGTACTGCAATTTTTATCTTTAACGCATTCAGGTGCTACAGTATTTTGAACTAGGCTTATTACTTTCAGAAGCTCCTTCTAATACGACAATATGTCTGGTACCTATTTCTTGGAGATGGCATATTCCTTGTCATGCTAGTAAAACCTTGTAGTGTAGAATGCTTCTTCCTTTGAGATAGAGAAAAGTATAGCAAAGCTTTTTAATAAAATCACTAATGTAAGAGAATCTCCTTCGACTGCCTAAAGCTTTTCAATGTAAACTAGATTCCAAATCTAGTTGATCAGATAGCCTTCAAATAATGTATATTTGTCAAGGTAGATAAAATTTGTATGTTGCCAAGTATACTTTGGATTACCCTCTGCTAGGGCTTTCAAAAGAAAACTAATGTGTAGATATTGAATCAATCAAGGAGTGTACTTAGAATGACTTCAAGGGTGTTGCTTAGGATTTGACTTCAAATATATATATGTAGATACCCCTGTTTCAGAATGACGAATTTGTAGGTGAAGAAACTACAGGAACACATCAATCACTTGAGTTGACTTCTCACATTGTCCAGATCTTGAAGACTAAATATATGAATGCTTAGAATTATATTCTTCTCCACAGGGATCTTGTCAACTTCTTTATGTGACTATTCCAGCTCGTAAAAAATGTAAATATATTACACTATCAAGGATCCTAAACCACAGTAGGTATGCATCACCTTATGGTTTTAATGCCACTGTATATGCATGCAAGATTATGAGTGATGGTTCTACCATAATGCACGGATCTTTTAGTTTCTCGGTTTTCTCCTTCAAGGTGATTGAGGTCACTTCTAGCCTTCCAAATAGGCCTCTAGCTATTGCGAGGACCTATTCACGTAGGATGGCTTCTTCACAAACATGCTCACGACTTCGCTTCTTTGAGAAGAAGACTTGGGATTCATTCATGCACTGGTACAAAGAATGAGACTTTGGAATTTCGGCTTCTTTAGTAGCAAGCCTTTTAAGGGCTTCTAAAACAAGATTTATGCTCAGAACTTTTATTAATATTGCTTAAAAACTTGTGAGGAATATGTCTCGATCTTCAATGATACTTATGCTCAGAACTTCGGCTCCTTTGGTGACTCGCTTTTTAGGGCTTCCAATGTAGGAATTTTGCACAAAACCTTTTAGTGATGTTGTAATTTTATGACAGGCCTTTCAACAAAGCCTATAAGGTTTTTACCTAACTCCAGTTTGAATGAGTCTTTTGCTAATGTGAGGGCTAATCAATGTCCACAAGAAAAATTCCCAAACAAAGATCTAAACTTCTAAGACTTGGAATTCTGAGATAACACAGTGAATTCGTCTCCTTACCATGGTGTTTTATTCCTTGTCTTTTTTTCCCAAACATGTGTTGAACCTTCTTTAGATCTCAGTCTATCAAGAGCAATGAAATTAAACTTCCAGTCCTCCAAAACAGAGCTCCTCAAGCCCTCGCTTTTCTTGTGTAGATATGTGGCTTTATTATAGGGTTAGTGTTAAATTTAGATAACCATGGTGTTCTATGCTTGATGCACTTTTACTTCAATCTTTCTTAGGCCCAATACTCACATAAACTTGAAAGTAAAATGCTGATAGAACACAATAATAGATCAATAGAAGACAAGCCAAATATAGATCAGATTTACAATTCCTTTTGTCCAACAAAGATATGAGATATTGTGGCATTATGGTGGTCAACGGGATGCTTCAACCAGCAAAGTCTTTCTCGGTCAGCCAGCACTTTCATGTGTCACACCCACAGCCCTCAAAGACAGCTCATCACAAGTCAACGCAAGTCAAACCAGGGACAGCACATAAAAGTCAGCGTAGGCAGCTTCAGAAAAATCAATGCAGCAAACTAGGGCTTCGGTCAAACAGCCCGAAATTCCTTGATTTTAGTGCCCAGCTATACGGCCTCCTAAAATCGGAATTAATACAGAAGATTGACGTCAAAAGACCAAGGGTTGGCCACAGTCAACGTTGGTCAACGCTGCAGCAGAAAAGCCCTAAACAGATCAACGCAAAAAACAACATCTTCGCTCCACACGTGTGAAGGAAAAAGGCCTCCAAAGGCTATCGAACCAATCAAATCACAATGAGAGAATGTGTGATGAGATGATGAGAAAATGGCCTTCAAGTCTCTCCAACTTATATTCATCAATGAGGGTGTGTGACACATCTCTTAGGCATGTGGGATAAATCTGGCCGACCTTGCACATGTGGAAAATAAATTCAAAATCAATGTTCTGCTTATCCAATCAAGATGATCTTTAGATCAATCTTGCACCTCTCCGAAAGAGGAATCCAACAAAAATAATATCATCGTCATAGGAGTAGTGCAACATGGAGTTTGGACCTAGTTGCCCAAAATTAACACTCCCTCTCAACTAGGGAGAACTACATTTGTCCACAAATGCCATCCATCATGTACCAAACCAAACATCGTGCGTCATCTCGCCATAACTTACTTTGTAGGCTCTTTATTTCTTAACAAAAGCTGAGTCACAAAGACATCACACACAGTTGACCTGAAATCAGCTTAGAGGTAAAAACCTCTCTCGGACTGAAAAGAGTCTCATACGAACCCGAAGTTACTTTAGAGGATAAAACCTCATCACACTTGATCCCAGATCAAGGTGTTGAACACATGTCATCCTAGACATAGAGAGTACGGCAATCTCCAATGCATCCATCAGTCTTGCTATGGCCTTTATCCACATTTCCCACCTCATTGGCCAAATGAGCAATACTTCCCATGAGTTTGAAACTCCATGGGTAGGATGTGTGCGGGGCACAGATCAGAGAGAGGCGAACCAACTCAATATCATAACGGTGTGGCAGAAGCACCACAAGGTTCGGCAAGCCTAGCCCTGTGAGTGATTATAGCTCCAAGAAGTTATCTACAAGCCCCCTAGAGCTCCCAGAGCTCATAGTACAACTCAAGCAGGACCCTCAGAATAGGGTCTTTCCACGATTCCAAACTTTCCAAGGGCTTTGTGAGAATATCTGCGACCTACTCATCAATTCCTATATGATTGAGCCTTACGGTGCCTCGCTGTACCATATCCCAGATAAAGTGGTACACGATATCAATATGCTTGGATCGATCATGGAACACGAGATTCTAAGAAAGACGAATCCCACTCTGGTTATCACAAAGGATAACATTGGTATCTAGCACATGCCCGGACAGCTCACTAAAGAGCTTTCGCAACCAAACAGCTTCACAACAAGCCATACTCGCTACAATGTATTCGGCCTCAACGATGCTCAAAGCCATCGATTTCTACTTCCTGCTCATCCAAGATATCGAAGCAAAACCCATGGTGAAGCAACATCCAGATGTGCTCTTGCGATCCACCACACTGCCAGCCCAATCGACATCAGTATATCCATAGAGTCTCAAACTCCCAGCAGTGTATCTCAACCCATGGTTGATTGTGCCCCGAAGATATCTCAACAGATTCTTGGCACCAATCTAGTAAATGTGATGAGATTCAACCATATGTTGACTCAAATTGTTTACTGCAAAACATACGTCCGGACGGGAGTTCACTAAGAACATCAGGGCCCTGTGAGTTGTCGATACTCGGTAGGATTTGCTAGCACGGGCCCAGCAGCGTTTCCACTCAACTTATTAAAGTTGAGTTCCATCGGTGTCAACACAGACTTATAGTCCACCATACCAAATCTCTCCAGCAGCTTCACGACATATTTTCCTTGAGAAAGGAAAATATCGTCTGGCCTCTGCCAGACCTCCAAGCCTAGGAAGTAGTGCATCCGTCCTAGATCTTTCATCTCAAACTCAGAAGCTAGCTCCCTCTTACATTGATGAATGAGAGGGTCAGCACCTGTTAGGAAGAGATCGTCCACATAGAGAACCAAAATGAGAGGCCTTTCTCTATCAACCTTAAAGGTTCAGATCAACATTACTTTGAGTGAAGCCCAGCTTCATCAAGTAACTATCTATCCTCTCATACCAAGCCCTAGGGCTTGCTTCAACCCATAGAGGGCTTTCTTCAACCTGCATACATGGGTGTCTCTATCTCAGACTTTGAACACCATAGGTTGCTCCACATACACCTCTTCCTTTATAGATCCATGCATAAAAGAAGTCTTCACATCCATCCAATGTAGACTCCATCCTTGGGTAGCAGCAAGGGCAATAATAGATCGGATGGTGGTATAGCGAGCCACAGGTGCAAATATATCATCATAATCTATGCTTCTTTTTGAGAGAAGCCTCGAGCAACGAATCTTGCCTTGTACTTTTCAGCACTTCCATCAAATCCATGCTTGATCTTATAGATCCATTTCAAGGTGACAATAGATTTGTCCTTCGGCCTTGGGACCACTTCCCAGACATCATTCTTCATAATGGACTCATATTCTTCATGCCTAGCATCCTTCCAAACTTGATGCTTTACGAATTTTTCAAATGTTCCAGGCTCAAATTAAATTATCGTACTCATGGCTGCTAGATACCCTTCGTATCTCTTCGGCTTATTGCTTTCACGGAATGTCCCCCTTGGGGCAATATGTCTCTCGGCATTTTCAAGAGTATCCCTAAGCCATGAGGGTCTTCTCTTATTTGAAGGAGGTGGATCAATGGGATCCATAGGTCCTTCAACATCAGGCATCAAGTCATCCTTCGGCTCTTCCAACTTCCCTGCTTCTTCATCTTCTTTGTCTTCCTTGGAGCTAGGAAGATTTATTACTTTCTTAAGGGCGGAATCTTCATCAAAGGTAACATCGTGGCATATCTCCACTTCACTTTGACCAGGCACATAGATTCTATATGCCTTCGAAGTTTCACTGTAGCCCACAAACATTCCCTTCTTTCTAGAAGCATCCAGCTTGCTTCTCTTTTCTTTCGGCACATGAAAGTAAACAGGACAAACAAAAACTCTAAAATCAGAAACATCAGGTTTCTTACCAGAGAAGACTTCTTCAGGAATTTTGCAGTCCAAAGCGAAATGCGGGCATCTGTTTTAAACATACACAGCAGTGTTCACAGCTTCTCCCCATAGAAACTTCGAAAGACCTTGGTCACATAGCATGGCGCGGGCAACTTCCACAATGGTCCTGTTCATTCTTTCAGCAACACCATTTTGCTCAGGAGTGTACACAGTTGTGGTCTCCCTCTTAATGTCAGCTTCTCTACAAAAGTCATTAAACTCATTTGACTCATACTCAATCCCATTGTCGGTCCTCACAACTTTGATTTTCTTCTCGATTTGATTTTCCACTAGGGCCTTGAAGGTACGGAACCATTTGAATGCTTCGTCCTTCTTCTTCAAAAAATATATCCAGGTCTTGCGGGAGAAGTCATCTATAAAAGTCATGTAATAGGAACATTCTCCCAATGATGTCATAGCCAGCATACCAGACAAGTCAGAATGTATCAACTGCAAGATATCAATTGTCTTTGTGACACTTGAGGGGAATGGTCCCCTTATATGCTTCCCTTCAGCACAACCCTGAATTATACCTTCATGATCATCTCTCAATTCAAGCATCCCTGTCACCACCTTCCTTGCTTCGGGAAGGGCTTTGTAATGAAGGTGTGCAAACCTCTGGTGCCAGAACTATGTTTGAAGAGTTGTATCACATGTCATAGCCCCCAATGGACTTCCTCCAACTTGGTAGAGTGTATCTACTCTAAAACCAATAGAAAGAGCTTCATTGAAGTTCTTCTTCCAGATAAGTACCTTTCCATCAACGAATGCCACCTTGAACCCTTTGTCTTCCATTGCCGAAATGGACACAAGGTTCTTCTTCAAATTAGGTACATACAACACATCTTGTAATCGGATGACTTGACCTTGAGATAAATGGAGGGTCACAGTCCTTGTCCCTTTCATGGGATAGGTGGCATTATCTCCAAGGATAATTTTCAGATTAGTATCCTTCTCAACCAAATCAGAAAGGGCTTCTTTATAACCAATGAGGTGCCTTGAAGCACCACTATCAATTAACCAGACATCCAGGGTGTCGGGTGGAGATGCAGCAGAGAGGGAAGATACAAGAATAAAATAATTTCTCTTATTATCAACAACACTAGACTCATCGTACCTGGAATTTCTTGACCTCTTGAAAGGTTGCCCATTTCCATTACGATCAGAGGGAGCCTTCATTTTTCCTTGGAACTAGTTGTTCCTGCCATTCCTTCTCGATTTGTTGTTGTCATCATCCCTGGGAGAGTCCCTTCTATTAGGGCACTCTCTTACATAGTGACTAGTCCTGTTACAAGTATAACATCTTCCCTTCCTTCCTTTGGGCCCCGCTATACCATGGTTTTGATTTCTCAGGCCACCATGGTTCTTCTACTTTGCATGAGCAGCGAAGGTAATAGGGTCACTTCCATTACCATTAGAGGCATACTCCATCATTATTGTTTCCTCTTGAGTGCATCTCGTCAATATTTCATCAAAATCAGGAATCACATTATTATTGAAAATAGTGGTATTGAATACATGCCAATCACGGGGGAGACGTCCATGTGCAATAAGAACCATCTCTCGATCAGAGATTGCTTCCTCAATAGCTAGGAGGTTATTCCTGATTTCAATGAGCCTCATAAAATAGGATTGAATAGATTCATCGTTACCCTTCTTGATATTCTTCAATTGATTTTTGAAGAAGAGGATTTAATTAGCATTGCTAGCCCTGAACATGCTCACCAGCGTATCATGCATCTCCTTAGATGTCTTCAGCTCAGAAATGTAAGCAACCAAGTGCTTATGAATAGATTCCCAGATAATCATCTTTGCTTTGATTTCCCCTTTTCTATACTTCGTCTTCGTGGCAGCAGCTGCATTTGATGGAGGCTCTTGACTATTCCCCTATACATAGTCCATGACATCTTGATCTTCTAGCGCCAAATCCAAGGACATCTTCCATGCATGTAATCAGACTTATCAGACAATTTATCATCAGCCTTGAAATCCTTGTAGGTTGAGGAGGCCATTTGTCCTTGATAGGATTTCTTCCTTCAAAGATAGCTTCCAACACTAGCTTGGACTCTTGGACTTTGTCTTCAACTCACCTCTGATACCATGTTAAATTTAGATAACCATGGTGTTCTATGCTTGATGCACTTTTACTTCAATCTTTCTTAGGCCCAATACTCACATAAACTTGAAAGTAAAATGTTGATAGAACACACTAATAGATCAATAGAAGACAAGCCAAATATAGATCAGATTTACAATTCCTTTTCTCTAGCAAAGACATGAGATATTGTGGCGTTACGGCAGTCAGTAGGATGCTTCAACCAGCAAAGTCTCACTCGGTCAGTCAGCACTTTCATGTGTCACACCCATAGCCCTCAAAGACAGCTCATCACAAGTCAACGCAAGCCAAACCAGGGGCAACGCAGAAAAGTCAATGCAGCAAACTAGGGTTTTGGTCAAACAACCCATAATTCCTCGATTTTAGTGCTCACTTGTACGGCCTCCTAAAATCGGAATTTCTGCAGAAGATTGAGGTCAAACGACCAAGGGTTGACCATGGTCAACGCATCATGAAATGCCCTTGCATTTGAAGACATGCTTGTGGACGACATCACCTTGCACTGTTACATATCTACCCTTGGAGTGTGGTGCTCCACATGTGATTATTGAGGGTAACTTGTAAGGGAATTAACCCAAATATATAGAGAAAGGAGAGAGTCCATCAATCATTCATTCATCCTTGTTCATATTGTGTTAAATATGTGACTAGAGGAGCACACTAGTCACCCTCTCTTTCTCTTACATCTTCATTTGTAATTGCTCTTTCTCTCTCTTTTGGTTTCGCTAGGGTTTTTTCATCTTCTTGGAGTATCCTGAAGACTAGGGTCAGGTGTTCATCCCTTGGAGATTTCGAGATTAAGGTACTAAAATGAAACCCTGGGTGTGATTGGTGAAGAAGAGGAGATTTCTTGCCATGGAGGAGTTACAAGAGTGTCTCATGTTTGTTGGAACTCCCTAGTTGAGCTAGGGATTTTCTCGGTTTTCCCTAACTAGGGTTTTGGAGAGCTAGTAGATTATACTAGCCTTGTTAGAAGACAATGCTATGTACAAGAAATTCATTATATGCATCTTAATGAAATTTTCATCCATCCAAATTGCAACTTACACATCTTTGTTTCTTACGGTTTGTAATTTTTAGCCCTAAGTGTCTTCCTGATTTGACATAAGTTTATACTATATAGTGATTATGTTAAGTTATCTAACACTGTAAATGAAGAAGAAAGTAAGGGTTGTTTTGCTGCTATATTTACTATTGTAAATAAGGTTTTCAGATCCGGCTTATGAACGATAAGATTGCCCTAGAGGGCTAAAACTTATTTGAACACTTTAATATTGCTTCTCTTGGATTGCCTAGAAGTTTGGGGTTGCTAAAGCTTGAAATACTATCCATTGTTGTTGTATTTTCATTTGCATTTCAAAGCAGCCTAAGGCCGAGAATTTACAAGGTGTTATGTATAAAAAAATTTAATAAATATTAATTATGTAGAATTATATATAGGGGGCGCAATCAAACATCATGACCCCTTGCGTAAAGGCACTCGAGGCTATATTTTAGCTACGGGTCTTCATTGTAAAAATCATCAACATCGTTATTCATTCTTATATATCTTATTTCAAATTTTGTTGTAACCTTTGGTATTAGAGTCGGTTTTTGTTTGTTGCTCCTTGTTTGTTGAGCCAACTGCTATTTCCTCCACCAGTCCTGCTATGTCGAGTATGAATTCCACCGCACTTATAGTTTGTCACCTCTGCCACCATTGTAATACCTTGTTTGCGCTCATGTTTTGTTTCCCCACTCTTGTTCTGTTATCTTTCCGTCTGGTTTCATCATTTTTTGTCCCTTGTCACTCTGTTAAACTGCCACAACCAACAATTGGTCTCTCACCTCAACACCGATTGGATCCGCTGACCTCACTTCCACCGACCAAACTAAGTTTCTCAACACTTATGTCCTCGTCGTCACCATAATCTCTATCCACTGTCTTTTTCTTACATCAGACCTCGACCGTCATGACGCCATCTTCCTTCATCTTTAAACATTAAACCTCATCTTCCTTCATCTTTAAACATTAAACCTCATCTTCCTTCATCTTTAAACATTAAATCATTTCCTAATTAAAATATCTATTGTTTCTTAAATTTAAATTAATTCCTAACTATTATTTTCCATAATCAATATGATATTCCACTATCCATTAATTATGAATAATAAAGATATTCCATTATCCATTTATTAAAAATAATTTATCCATTTTATGAATTATGTTTTATCCATTAATATTATCTTTTCTAAATAAATTAATAAATTAAACATTACTAAAATCCATAATCAAACATCATTTTTCATTAATTATCATTAATAATTTATCCATTTATCATTAAAAAAATTATGGATAATTTAATTCCCATTTATATTACCTTTTCTAATATATTAATAAATTAAAACTTAGAATTGTAAAATTATCAACAATTTTAGAATTATGAACAAAAACTTTTAAAATTCTTTAAAAAAATTAGAATTAATATGAATAAAAAAATTAATTAAAGTAAATCATTTATCAACTATCATAGTAAAGGAATTTTTTTTAAAGTATTTTGGAATAAAATTATTAATTTGTATAAAAATTGTATCAATTAATTTTATTAGTAAATTAATTTCCTTAATATATTATTTTCATCAATTTATTAATCTATATATTTTTAGACATTTTTGGTCGGCCTCCCTATCATTTTCCATGTCATTCATCTCTCTCATTCTCCTATTTATACCTTATTTGTTAGATCTGACCTACTCATGGATCTTTTCCTAAAGATGAACCACGGTGGATCGGTTTGAAACGTCGACTTACCAACAATGGATGCGATATATCCAGAAAACATTTCTACACAAAATACTAATCGTAGAAGCCTTATATGTATAATTTAATTTAATTAATAGTTATTATAGTTTAATTATATAATTATATAGTTATATAGTTTAATTATTAATTTAATAATATATATTATATATAAAAAAAAAAAAAAAAATAATGATAAAATAAAATAAAAATAAAAAATTAAGAATGCAAGTCAAACTACAACGGAACACTTCCCCAGTTACTCGAACAATGACGATGAGCAAATTTAATAAAATATGGGACGATTTTGAGAAGAGGTTCAATCAAAATGACAAGGAATTTAAGAAGCTAAAAGCAAAATAAGAGAACTTAGAGAATCAACTCATGCAAAATTATAGTGCCATTCAGAAGGACCAAGCAGACCTACAAAACTTGGTTGACCATAATCACAAGCAAGTGATGAGTATGTTGAGCCATAACATTCAATCAAAATATAACACCGTCGCCCAACAACAAGACTCTTCAAACACATCAGACTCGTCAAGCTCACATCACATTCTTAAGTCTTTGCATTCATCTGCCATACCATATCCACAAAACAATATACCGAATTTTCAAACTATGATGATTTCAAACCAAATTCCCTCATGCAATCAACTGATTGTCACATACCAACGAAGAGAAAAGCTAGATTTGTCAAAATTTGACAGTAATGAGAAACACGGAGTTGCATGGTTCAACAAGTCAGAGGACTATTTTGAGATTTACAATATTGAAACGATGATGAGAAAATCAAGCATGCATCTATGCAGCTTGAAGGTAATGCATATAACTAGTGCATGTGGTGGGAAAAGTCAACATATGCAACCAATTGGAGTAAATTCAGTGGTGAATTCTTAAAACGATTCCAAGGTATCAACGAAGAAGAATTCTTCATGGAACTCACCAGACTACAACAAAAGGGAAGTGTCAATGAGTATACTAGAAAATGGGAAACACTAGCTACACGAGTACTTGGATTATCAATAAAATGTCTTATTCAATCATACATCATTGGACTTAAACCATATCTCCAAAATGCACTTAAGCTTCATGACATAACATCTATGGAAGAAGCGATATGAAATGCAAAAGCTGCAAAAAAGAAATTCGAAAGAATACCGTTGCCAAAAGTTGAAAGAGTATATTCAAGGCAAAAAAATCCCCAAACTTCTAACATGGAGAATACAAAATAACTTCCACCACATCTAAGAGAAGGAAGGAAATCTAATTTGTAGGTGCAAAAAATAAAATAAGGTAAATGCCAGCGTTGTGCCAAAAAATGGGACCCCAAACACAAATGTTTTAAGGGAAATGATACCAAGAACTTTTATAAATGTGAAGCAACACATGATTCAGATAGTGAAGAATCAGACATAGAAGAAGTTGAGGATTCTCAACAATTTTCCCTAGAATCAGAGAAACAAAAATGCTCCACAAGTATCGGTGTTAGCCATGACTGAAATAGCCCAGCCCCAAACCTTCAAGTTAAAAGGGCATATCAAAAAGAATAATGTAATGGTTCTAATAGATACAGGCAGCACTCACAAATTTGTTGATACAAATTTTGCAAAAAAATTGAACATTTGCACATATCCAATGCCTAATATGAAAGTGGTGGTCACAGAAGGAAAGAAAATCAAAGGAGTACGAAAATGTCATAAGGTTAAATTGCAAATTCATAACTACAATTTAGAATCTCTATTTTATACCATACCGCTTGGAGGAGTAGATGTGGTCCTACATGTCCAATGGTTGCAAACCTTAGGCACTTACTCTGCCAACCATCAAAAGCAATATATAATGTTTCGATGTGAAGGACAAAAATATAAGTTATATGGTTTCAACCACCTCAAAATCAAATTGTATCATCCCATGAGATGGGGAAGTTGAACCGAAAAGGAGCACCAACATATATAGTGCAATGTCATCAAATGGAAATGTTGGCTTCAAAATTTATTAGCAAAGAACCACCTAAAATTCAAGAGTTAATTAAAAAACACAAGAAAGCATTCCAAGATCTCCCCTTGCAGATGCCTCTTGAAAGAGAGATTGAGCACATTATCAAATTCAAGTCGAGATCAAATCCTATCGACATCAAGCCATATAGATATCTACATCATCAAAAAACTGAAATCATCAGAATAGTCCTGGGTCTCTTAAAATGTGGTATCGTCACAAAAAGTAGAATCCCTTACTTTACTCCAATGATTCTAGTCTGAAAGAAGGATAGATTGTTTAGACTATGGGTAGATTATAGAGGATTGAACAAGATAATGATTAAGAACAAGTTCCCTATTCCCTTCACAGATGAAATGTTAGATGAACTTCATGGAGCCAAATATTTTTCAAAATTGGATTTAAGATTCAAATACTACCAAATTATGATAAGATAAGAGGACATTGCGAAAACCACTTTCCAAACTCATGAAGGTCATTACAAATTCAAAGTAATGCCTTTTGGGTTAACTAATACTCCAACGACCTTCCAGGCTACTATGAATGAGGTATTCTAACCATACTTAAGAAAGTTTGTGCTAGTTTTCTTTGATGATATTCTAATCTATAGTAAAACATGGAAAGAGCAATTACAACACCAAGAACAAGTTCTCACTATACTTACAAAATAAATAAATAAATATCAGTTTTATGCAAAGATGTCCAAATGCACCTTTAGAAAAGAAGTAGAATACCTCAGAAACGTAATATCCAAAGGAGTGAAAGTAGATCCTAATAAGATCAAGGCAATAAAAGAATATCCTAAACCAATTAACATCTCTAAATTTAAAGGATTTTCAAGGTTGACTGGATACTACCTAAGATTCATTCAAAACTATGCCAACATAATTGCTCCTCTAACAAATCTTTTAAATAAAAATTCGTTCATGTGGGATGATCAAGCAAAACATTGTTTTGAAATTTTAAAAGAAGTTATGTCATTAGCACCAGTATGATCAACTCCCAATTTTTCAAAGTCTTTTATAACTGAATGTGATGCCTCTAGGTATAGATTAGGAGTCGTATTAATGCAAGATGGCCATCCCATAGCTTTTGAGAGCAGAAAGATAAATAAGAGGGAGCGCTTGAAATCAACATATGATAAAGAGATGTTCGCTATCATGCATGCCTTACCCAAATGGAGACAATATCTTCTAGGAAGAAAATTCTTGATATGTATAGATCACAATAGTCTGCAATACCTTCTTCAACAAAAAACACTTTCAATAGAACAACAAAAATGGTTGTCATAAATAGCCACCTTTGATTTAGAAATTTCTCATAAGAAGGGTAAAGACAATGTTGTAGTCGATGCTCTATCACAAAAAGATGAAGATACATCATTATTTGCAATCTCAACTATAGTTTGAGAATGGTTAGACGAAATTCGAAGTGAATGCTCAAAGAATCCATAAACATGTAACCTAATTAATAATCTTATTCAAATTCAAAACTCGAGAATCTATCTAAGTGCCACTTCCAAATTCAAAACCAAAGTTCTTAACGAGTGTCATAGTTCACTAGCAGTTGTACACGTGGGATTCTTCAAAACCCTACTATAATATACGTCAATCATTTTTTTGGAAAGGGATGTACAAGGAAATTAAAAAATACGTGGCAAAATGCAATAAATGCTAGAGAAACAAAAAAGAATATAGCTTAACACCAAGATCGTTCCACCCCTTGCATTTTCCAAACCATAAATGGGAAGAAATATCGATGGGCTACCCATGTTGAACGAGAAGTATAAAATCCCGTGGTTGTAGACCAATTCATTAAATATGCACACTTCATGGGCATAAAAAGATCAGACTCCGCAAAAAAAAATGTCGAAATATTTTGCAAAAATATTTACAAATCGCATGGGTTCCAAAAGATCATTGTTAGTGACCAAGATGTCAAATTTAAGGGAAACTTTTGGAAGGAGTTTTTCAAACAAATTGGGACATCCCTCAACATGAGCTCAACCTACCACCCCCAGACAAATGGGAAAACAGAAACTATCAAAAAATGTTTAGAAGCATATCTTTGTTGAAATTTGGTACTGGAGGACAGGTGGTTCCCTAAGGCTTTGATCTTTGGCCTAGGGAAAAGTGTCCAAAAGAATTTAATTTTTCTCCTAAAGTAACTTTATAATTTTTTATAAAGTTAAATCTAATTTAAAAGTGACTTAAGTGATAAAGTTACTAAAGTGACTTTATAAAATTATAAAGTCAAATCTAATTTTAAAGTGACTTTAAGTGATAAAGTTACTAAAGTTAAAGTGACTTTAAATAAAGTCAATATAAAATTAGAAAGGAAAAAGTGACTTTGGAAACAAAAGACTAAGTGGGTCTTTATTAAAGTGGAGTGAATTAAAAAATGAAAAGTGAGATTTAAATGAGCATTTAATCTCAGCCCTAGATCTCAATCTATCTCAGCCATTGGATTTAGGGATTCCCCAAAAGTCACTTAGGGTTAGGTTAAAGGAGAAAAAGGAGGAAAAGGTCATTCATTCTTTCATGAGCAGATTGGGAGAAGGAGAGCAAGAGAGCAAGGGAGATTTCTGGGCAGTGAGGAGAAGGAGGCAGCAGCTTGGCACACATTCCAAGGGCAGCATTTCAGCAGACAAGTGCAGCAGATTTAACAAACAGCAGGCTGATTTTTTGCACGGTTTCCTAGGCAGGGAGGCCGTACAGCAAGTAGTCTGTTGTGCGTGCTAACAGCCAAATCTATACTGATGTTGACTTGCAATCGAGGCGATAGTGTTTCATTAAGTGCAGTGAGTTTTTGCGACATTTTTGGCACGTTTCGAGAGTCGTCTGGCCAGCATTTATTGATGTTTGCTTGCATTTCAAGGAGCAGTAATAGTGAATTATGATTACAGACACATAAATCGAAATCCGTACGGCATTTATTGTTTGTTCTGTTTCTTTGTTTGTGCGTTTCGGCGGTGGTTAAGCACGGAAAAAGAGATAAGTTGTAAAAGTCGTTTTACTTGATTATTTATTTTGCGAATATTTCTATCTTGTAAAAAGCATTTTCGAAATGAAAGACTTTATTTGGTTTTCCCCAAGGGTTGTAGGGGGTTTTTCCAGGGTCACCTTGACCAAATATACTGAGTTATGATGTGTTGAATGACTGTTTGTTACTGCTGTTATTTTATTTCTGCATTTACAGCATTCTGAAAAATTTCCAGAATTTGTGTTTTCAGCAAAATTTATTTTCCGGTTATTAAATGTATGGATATGGGAAAGGGCATTTAATTATTTTGGAGTAATAAGGTGAAAACTGAATTTAATTATTTTGGAGTAATAAGGCGAAAACTGAAAACCGGGGTGGGAAACTAGAATTTTCTACATGGTATCAGAGCTTGAGTGCTGAAAGAGCAGTTTGGGACAGCAAGGAGAAAATTACAGCCTGCTGATTTTTCACTCAGAAAATTCCAGCAAGCTGATTTTTCACAAATAGCAGATTTTTACCTTTACTACAGCAGTGTTATTTTTCAGTTTTAGGACAGCAGGATGTCTTTGGGATTGAGGGTGGAGGATAGGCTGGATGGGCATACAAATTACAGTGTTTGGAAGGAGAGAATGCAGAGTATCTTTGAGGAGGCGGAAGTCTGGAATATCATGGTTCATACCACACAGCAGCCTGTTAATGTGCCTACTGATCCTGTTCAGTTGGCAACATATAACAGAAAGAACAACAAGGGTAAGAGACCGATTCTAGACGGAATCAAGGACCATTGCATTCCTCATGTGAGAGGAAAGAGAAATGCCCATGAGATGTGGTCAGCATTGACCAACCTCTACCAGAGTACCAATGAGAACCGAAAAATGGTCCTGAAGGAGAAGCTGAAGAACATTAAGATGGCTAAGACTGATAGTGCAGCTGGATATCTCACAAAGATTACTAATGTGAGAGATGAGTTGGCAGCGATTGGAGAGGCCATTCCTCCCACTGAGTTGGTGCGGATTGCAGTGAATGGCCTCCCCAGTTCATGGATGAACTTTGCCGATGGGGTTTGTGCACGTGAGACCCTTCCCACATGGGAGAGGTTTTGGGATGATTGCATTCAGACAGAGATCAGGAAAGGTCAGCTTGGGGCAGCCAAGCCAGTTGAGCAGGATGAGGATGTAGCACTGCTGGCAGGAGGCAAGAAAGGCAAAGGGAAGAAGCAGGCTTCCACAAGCAATGGTGGGGGCAAAGGCAAAGGTAAAGGTAAACAGGGTAACACACAGAAGGACTATTCCAAGGTGAAGTGTTGGAATTGTCAGAAGATGGGACACTATGCAGTTGTGTGTCCGGAGAAGAAGAAGAAGAAGGGGAAGAACCAGAGCATGGCAACTTCAGCAGAGGTTGAGGACTTTGCAGATCGCTTTGACCGGGAGTTTGGGTTCACTGCGTGTGAGTCTTCTAGTGCAGGATTATCTGCCATAGAGGTTCAGAGGGAGCATGCATTTCCCTCGATTAGCGGAGCATCTTCGGGTATCTGGTATGTGGACAGGGGGGCTTCACGTCACATGACAGGAGTCCGTGAGTACTTCTCAGAGCTTTCAGAGAGTGGCACTGATGTAGAGGTAGTACTCGGTGATGACAGAGTTGTTAGAGCAGTCGGTGTGGGAACATTGACATTTCAGAGGGAGTCCAAACCTCCCTTGAAGGTGTCGGATGTTCTTTATGTGCCAGGGATGAGGAAGAACCTCATATCCGTCTCAGCTTTGGAGGACAGAGGATATGAGATACTATTCAGGGGAGGACAGGTGTTGATGTATCCCAGGGGCACTCCAGCTGATTCAGCTAGAGTGATAGGTGTACGCCATGCAAAGGTGTACAAGTTTGCATTTCAGTCCCTTTTGGCATTGAGCAATAGTACCGACAGCAGAGCTAGCAGTTCTGAGCAGTGTGAGATTTGGCACCGCAGGATGGGGCACATGCATCATGGAGCCTTGAGGACTTTGCGGGAGATCACTACAGGTGTGCCAGATTTCAGTACTGATCACTTTGATACTTGCAGAGGATGTGCGATGGGCAAGTTTGCCAAATCCCCTTATCCCAGCAGTGACAGCAGAGCGACTGGGATACTTGATTTGATTCATTCCGATGTGAGCGGTCGGATGTCTCATGTTTCCTTGAGTGGATATGAGTACTATGTTTTATTCATTGATGATCACCCCAGGAGGACCTGGATTTATTTCTTGAAGACCAAGAGTGAGGTCTTCAAGCGGTTTCAGGAGTTCAGAGCTCTTGTGGAGACACAGACAGGTCGGAAGATCAAGTCCCCGAGGTCGGACAATGGGGGAGAGTACACCCTTGGAGAGTTTGTTGACTATTGTGCGGAGGCAGGCATTAGGAGGGAGCTCACTGTTCCTTACAACCCCCAGCAGAACGGGGTTGCGGAGAGGAAGAACAGATCCATCGGAGGGGCCGCCAAAGCCATGTTACATGATCAGGGGTTGCCATTGTTTTTGTGGGCAGAGGCCTGCAACACAGCTGTTTACTTGCAGAACAGGAGTCCGCATCGTGCCTTGGAGCACATGACTCCGGAGGAGGCTTTTTCTGGGAAGAAGCCTGATATGGGTCATCTTCGTATCTTTGGGTGCATGACATACTCCTACATACCCAAGGAGAAGAGGACCAAACTAGAGCCCACCGCAGAGAAGGGTATCTTTGTGGGCTACAGTGAGACCTCAAAGGCCTTTCGGATTTATATTCCCGCACAGAGGAAAGTTGTTGTCAGGCGGGATGTGAAGTTCGAGGAGGACAGGGCCTTTAGGAGGTCACGGGAGTTAGAGTATCTGGATCAGCCAGACCCTCAGCAGCAGTTGAGTCAGTCGCAGGGATCCAGTGGGCAGGGATCAGGAGGATCCGGAGGTACATCTATGACGATGTCAGGTCCGTCAGTGGGGAGTGGCTCGCAGAGTCGGAGGGGTGGAGCTATGGGCAGCACGCAGAGCAGTCCACAGAGCAGTTCACTGGGGAGTCCACTGATGGACAGTTCACACGGTACCTCAGCATCTACAGGTTCAGGTGCAGGCAGGAGGACAGCAGACAGACAGTCAGGAGTTCAGGCTCCTGATGTTGAGGAGGAGGAGTTTTATTCTCCGGCTGGAGAAGTGCACTCAGGGAAGAGGAAGCCCAAGTGGCTTCAGGACACCTTGAGAGATGCCACATCTGTTGCTGAGCCTAAGAGGCCGGTCAGAGAGAGCAGACCACCCGAGAGGTTTTGTAGCTATATGGCAATGGCTACCAGCATCCTTGACTCTGAGCCTTCTAGCTATGAGGAGGCAGCTAGCCAGCAGGTCTGGAGAGAGGCCATGCAGGAGGAGTATTCTTCTATCATGAAGAATGATGTTTGGGAGGTGGTGCCGAGGCCTGAGGGCAAATCCGTGGTTACCTCCAGATGGCTTTACAAGGTAAAGCATGCTGCAGATGGCAGCATTGAGAAATTCAAAGCGAGGTTTGTGGCTAGAGGGTTCTCCCAGGTAGAGGGAGTTGATTATGAGGAGACCTTCGCTCTCGTGGCTCGATATACTTCGATCCGCTCCATTATATCGATAGCAGCAGAGATGGGTTGGAAGATCCACCAGATGGATGTGAAGACCGCATTTCTCAATGGCTTCACACAGGAGGAGGTGTACATTGAGCAGCCACAGGGCTTTGAGGTGCATGGGAAGGAGTCCCATGTGTGCAGACTGAAGAAGGCCCTTTATGGCCTGAAGCAAGCTCCCAGAGCTTGGTACTCCAGGATAGATACTTACTTGCGGAAGATGGGTTTCACAAAGAGTGAGGCAGATCCGAACCTTTACTATATTGTGATAGGTGAGGAGCCTCTCATTCTGGTGCTGTATGTGGATGACTTAGTCATTACAGGTGCAGAGAGACTCATAGAGCACCGCAAGAGAGATCTTGCGGCCGGAGTTTGAGATGAAGGACATCGGCTTGATGCATTACTTTTTGGGTTTGGAGGTGTGGCAGGAGGAGGGGCATTTCTTCCTGGGACAGTGGAAGTATATTGTGGACATCCTTGGCAGATTCCACATGGAGGATTGTAGACCCATGTCGACACCGATGATCACCAACTGGAAGAAGCTTCATGCTTCGGATTCCGAGTTGGTGGATCCTACATTGTACAGACAGCTGATTGGTTCCTTGATGTATTTGGTCAACACTAGACCAGATATTTGTTTTGCAGTCAACACGATGAGTCAGTTTATGTGTGAGCCTAGGAAGGTTCACTGGGTGGCCGCAAAACACATTTTGCGGTACTTGCAGGGGACAGTGGATTATGGTCTGGACTACAGCATGGGGATGGAGTGAGATTGGCAGGTTACACCGACTGACAAGGTGCTGTGCTTCGATAGGGAAGAGCACTCAGTGGTGTCATGGCCAGTCTGCAACAGTCGTTGTTCAAATTAAAGCAAAGAATGAGTACTGAGTTCACGGGCGCAGGCATATGGCACTACCTAGCTAGTTGTGAGGCCATCCGCTTCGCAAGATGTTGTTTTTTGGCTTATTTGGTCACCGTTGAGACCTTCAAGTGATCTACCGTGATAATCGTAGTTGCATTAAACTCACTGGAGAATCCAAATATTTCATGACAGTCAAAGCATATCGGGATCAAATATCATTTCATCAGAGACTATGTTCAGAAGGGAGCCGTGAAGCTTGAGTATATTCCCACCGATGAGCAGGTTGCAGATATTCTTACCAAAGCCTTACCACGGGGCAAGCATGTCTACTTCAGAGACAAGATGGGTGTGGTGAGGAACACCTTCCTCGGTAAGAGGGAGTGTTGAAATTTGGTACCGGAGGACAGGTGGTTCCCTAAGGCTTTGATCTTTGGCCTAGGAAAAAGTGTCCAAAAGAATTTAATTTTTCTCCTAAAGTAACTTTATAATTTTTTATAAAGTTAAATCTAATTTAAAAGTGACTTAAGTGATAAAGTTACTAAAGTGACTTTATAAAGTTATAAAGTCAAATCTAATTTTAAAGTGACTTTAAGTGATAAAGTTACTAAGGTTAAAGTGACTTTAAATAAAGTCAATATAAAATTAGAAAGGAAAAAGTGACTTTGGAAATAAAAGACTAAGTGGGTCTTTATTAAAGTGGGGTGAATTAAAAAATGAAAAGTGAGATTTAAATGAGCATTTAATCTCACTCCTAGATCTCAATCTATCTCAGCCATTGGATTTAGGGATTCCCCAAAAGTCACTTAGGGTTAGGTTAAAGGAGGAAAAGGAGGAAAAGGTCATTCATTCTTTCATGAGCAGATTGGGAGAAGGAGAGCAAGAGAGCAAGGAAGATTTCTGGGCAGTGAGGAGAAGGAGGCAACAGCTTGGCACGCATTCCAAGGCAGCATTTCAGCAAGACATTTCAGCAGACAAGTGCAGCAGATTTAGCAAACAGCAGGCTGATTTTTGCACGGTTTCCTAGGCAGGGAGGCCGTACAGCAAGGCCGTACAGTAGCCGTACAGCAGTATTTGGCACAGAAATCGAGGCAGCTAGTGGCTGTACCGTACAGCAGAGTTTTGCTGCATTTTTGGCACGAATTTCGAGGTCCGTACAGCAGCATTTATTGCTGTTTTGGCACAGATTTCAAGGTGGCCGTACAGCTGCATTTATTGCAGATTTCTGGGCACGCAAATCGAGAAATCCGTACAACATTTATTGCTGTTCCTGTTTTGCTGTTTGTGCGTTTTCCGAGGCGGTGGTTAAGCACGGAAAAGAGATAAGTTGTAAAAGTCTGTTTGCTGATTATTTATTTTGCTGAATATTTCTATCACTGTAAAAAGCATTTTTCCAGAAATAAGAAGGAGCTTTCGAACTGGTTTTCCCCAAGAGTTGTAGGGGGTTTTTCCAGGGTCACCTTGACCAAAAATACCGAGTTATGATGTGTTGAATGACTGTTTGTTACTGCTGTTATTTTATTTCTGCATTTTCAGCATTCTGAAAAATTTCCAGAATTTGTGTTTTCAGCAAATTTATTTTCCAGTTTATTAAATGTATGGATATGGGAAAGGGCATTTAATTATTTTGGAGTAATAAGGCGAAAACTGAAAACCGGGGTGGGAAACTAGAATTTTCTACAGAATGCCCTCCTCCCAAATCATATTTCTATCTTTTCATTTCATGGGA